>CAUYQU010024259.1:0-10379 GCA_963574635.1 Cheracebus regulus | reverse complement strand
ACCCGTGTGGCTCCTCTGCCGGGAATCTCCCGGTCTGTGGGCAACAAAAATTCGTCGGAAAGTGCGGCGTCCACTCGTTCTCTGCGCTTTCACTGGGAGCTACATTCCTGAGATGTTGCTAATCGGCCATCTTGGATCTCTCTCTCCACAATGCCTTTTTTATATGTCTAGAATTATTTTACTAATTAGTCATCAGCCCCTGAGATGTGTCAGACATATGAATCATTACAAATGTAGGGCTGAATAAAACCATGTTCTATTTCTTTGGAGTTCCCAGATTTCCTTTTCTTGTTTCCTTTTGTATGTCTAACACATCTATTGAGAATATTCTTATTATAATTAATCCACAAAATTAAATCATTTTCAGTTTTCATTGTCTGTATAAATAATTTAATTTCACTTAAAGGTGTGTAGTGATAATTTTATAAAAGTAAAAATTAGTATCCCAGAAGGTAAAAATGACTTGTGTAACATGGATCTAGCTGGATGAAAAATTACTATTGAAGCACTGGCAAAGGAAATATACATGTAATGTTGAGTAAGTTGAAATAAGTCTACCTAGATGCACTATTAGTCATCACCTTCTCTAGTGCAGGTGAACTCTCTTTTTTTTTTTTATCAAAATTGGTTCACAAATTTGTATTTAACAAATGACTCAGTAATTAATGCATGGTTTCATTTGCCTTTGACTGATAGATTATAATCACGAAAGCATAAGGGTAACTAACTATATAATTCTCATCTTGGATATTATTGCTTTATAAGGATATATTTCATATGTTAACACCTTTCTCTTCTGGCAGATTTGCTCTTGAAAATAGAAGCAATTGCTGCCTCCTCATTAATATTAAATTAGAATGCTAGAATAGCATGACCTACGTTTTATGATAGAAGAAAAAAATTAATTTATTTCAAATTGCAGTAAATTTGATTGCCAAAGATCCTTCTAAATAACATTTCTAAAATATCCCATCCAAGATCTGGCACATAGTACATACTTGGTCCATATGCAACTGTTCTACCCTTATCCTACCTCAAAGCAAGTATGAGTTTTACTTATTTTACATTCCTGTTGCCCCACTTACTGTGTCATGTTGGGTAGCTCAGTCAGCCCCCTACACATACATCTCTCATCTGTTTCTATGGATTACTGTTTGCCTTGGTGATATCAGAGATTGTTTTAATAATTGAAGGAAATTATAATTTTTTACATTCTATCATCTTGTATAAGTAGATGCTATAGTTATGCCTCTAACTCTGGGAAGAATATATGATGTAAGACAAAGATCACAAATCTAAAGAGGGGTCTTATTAACTATGAAAACTTCAACCAGCTGTTAAGCTCTTCATCTACAGTTCCTGTGCTCTGGAAACTGCCTGCCTCTCTAGTCTTATCCTGGGCCACTCTTTCTTCCTTACTCCATCTATTTCACTGAGCCCCAGTTACTCTGGTCTTGGTTTAGTTCCTCTAAGACAGTAAGCTATTATTTGCCTCAGGACCTTGGCATACATTTTTAGTCGGCTGGAAGACTGGTTCCCTGCTATTCCCATTCTTTATATATTAGCTTTCATTTCATTTCAACAGAGAGGAATTAGCTCACCATTTAATCCAAACTACCTCCTCAGTACTATTTACTGTCTCTACCTTACTCCAGGATTTATCATGCCACATTTTTTAGTTGAGAAATACCTCAATCTTTCAAATAATGGAGAAAAATGTTTAACTATAAGCATGATAACAACTGTCAATTTTTAGTTACTATATGACTGACATTAAAACAAGCTCTTCATCACATCTTGTCTAACTCTTAAGCCTTTCAAAATAAGCAACAGCGATTGTCTCCATTTCAGAGTTGAACACCTAAGGCTTGGAGGTGATTGGTAACTGCCCAAGATCTTGCAGTTAAAACATGGGAGAGCTATAAGTCAAACCCAAAGTGTTTCATTCCTGTGGCAAACATAATTAGTGCTCATGAAACAAACCAGCGTTTTTTCTATATTTTCCAATCCTCTTTAAAATTACAATTAGTCATGAGACTAAGTTTTGGCAAATGAGAATATAAGTGAAAGTGAACATCATCACTTGCAACCAGGCAGATTTATAAATAGAGGAGCACTCCCACTGAACTGTGTGGGGATTTCATAAGTGAGAAGTAAAATTTGATGTAACAATCGCTGAGAGCTCAGTGTCTTGTCTCTTGTCCACCCTGAGTAGGACAAATAATAAAGTCTTGCTTTTAACCATAGTCATTACACTGGAAGTGGTTTCTATGGTAGAAACAGCATGATGTCATCTTATTTCGGAAGATTTTATTAGGGCTCAGAAAATATTCACTTTTGTGAACAATTAAGTTTTCTATGGGGAAAATGATAAACTTTATTTAACTCCAGATTTTTCAATAGCACTTAGAAGTCTTATAAGCTTGTTTCTTTTTTCAAAAATATTGAGAGGAAAACACCCAAATTATATCTTAATAACCTAGAAAAATGCAATGAAAGAAAGAAGGCATTTTTAAGTATTATGTATTTTTCTTCTGCTCTTGCCTTAATCAATAATAGGCAAGTTTTACGGAGTCCATAATTCATTTTTATTCTCTGCTTTTTCTACAGCTGCCTAAAGAAGGAAGAAGATTCTAGCTTACACATAGCGATGTTTCACAGGACAGTTTTGTTCCTTAAGACAGTAAATCAAATTCTTTCTGCAATTGTATATAAAGAGAGACAGGAAGGTGAGAAATCCCAATTTATGTTAGGTTTTGGTTATCAGAGAAGTAAAATCAGAAGGAGATATGACCTGTTAAAAATTAACTCTGCATTGCATACAAGCATATACTACTTTTAAAAATTCTGCAATTCTTGTAGAAAATTGCAATAAATATCATTTATCTCGTTTTTACTCAAAAGAAAGCCCAGAATAGTTGACTCACTTTCCAAGGAGAGGAGAGCTAATTAGGGACATAAGTGGGATTCAAGCTCCAGGAAATGAGAAATGATGCTGGAAAATTCTGAACTCTGTGCTCTCTTACAGACAGACTGCCAATCGAGCCATGTACTCATAAAGTAAAATTGGCTGTTCAGAATTTTGTGAGTGCTACACCTTAATAAATGTTCCTTTCCTTTTATTTTTTCACCAGGAAAAATGTGAGGATTAAATGAGATAACAAACACTGTCTAGCAGAGTATCTTGCTCTGTTAAGATTTCTGATGTTAGTCCTTCTTCCTCTCACTCCCTCACTATTTTTTTAAAAAAAGAACTCCAATTATTTTCTATCTTGATTTTCTGGTAATCACAAGTCCAATTTCTTCTCTACTTCAGGTGTTTAGGGTTATTAATTCCTTTATACACTGCAGTTAGGATATAGTCTTTTCTTTCAACTTGTTTCCATCTACGTTATTTTATTTCCCAACCACCTTCGGACTAAAAATCAACTAATTCCATTTTAGAGAGGAGGAGAAAAATCTCAAGTGGTAAAGTGACTTTCTCTAGGTCATAAAACAAGTGACTAAGCTGGGAATAGAATCTGGATATTAAGATTTCAATTATTTTGAATTCGAATGAGGTAATTGTATTAAGAAGTCTATTTACATATCACCCACTGAAAGCACACTTCTGCACTCAAATACATCAGCAGAGTCTTGAAATGTACTTATGGGATTACTATTGCACTTTTGTACCTCATCATCACCTCAAGACTTTATCATGAAAAACTATTGTTTCTTTAGCCTGAGCTCTAGAGAGAGCACACATGAAACAAACCTGAACTCAATTCTTAGTAAGAAGCCAAGCCCTGTTTAAATGCCCCCATCTTGAAGCAAATTTGCCTCCTGTACACAGCAAAGAGCCGTACATGAGTAAACAAGAATAGATGGTTGTTGTTTTAAGCCACTGTGTTTTCAATGATTTATAACCTGACAATAGTTGACCTTCAAAAACACACACACACACACACACACACACACACACACACACACTCTCTCTCTCTCTCTCTCTCTCTCTCTCTCTCTCTCTCTCTCTCATCAGGCAGTGTACTGGCAAGTCTTAATAGTATATAAGCTTTGAATAACCAGGGAGAAAAGCTACAAGGCTATTGGGCCAGGAATGCTAGATTCAAGACCTTCAATATGATCTAAAATACAATAGATTCAGGAGACTCTGTATCTCAGGATTATTTCTATTTTAAGCTACAGAAAACCTAAAACAATCTGTTTTAGCAAATAATGTCCACAAGACATAACAGCTCAGAGGCACTTCTATTTCCCAAGAGAACTTAATCAATGGCTCAAAGATGCCAATCAAATTCATCTTACAGCTCTGTTTCCTCTGATTACACCTAATCGTCAGATCTGATGATAATCCCTTGGAGTTTTCAAGCTCTTGCTCCTAGAAAGCAGCGGTTTTAAGTCTCAAAAACTTGATTCACCAATTCCAGTGGAGAAGTGAGACTTAACCCAGCATTCCCAGCAAAAAAATCCTAAGAGTCTATCTGATTAGATAAACCTCAGCTGCATGCCCAGGACTCTGTACCTTAAACTGTGGCCAAGGAGTGACATTGCTAACTGACTTCATTCTGAAGCTAGATCCTGAAGCCTCACATGTGATTAATTGTATTCACATCATGTGGGCAGAAAACAGGAGGTATCTACTACAATGTACCTATCACTTAGACACTCCATGATATGAAGAGGAAAATTGTCCATAAAAATTTATGCCTGCCTTCTACCAAGTACAGGCTGTAAGAGGATAAAGGAATTGACTAAGATCACTACTGGTTTGAACAGGGTTGGGCATTTTCTAGTTGGAACCTGATTTACAGCACGTTGCAAACATTTTGATAATTGAAGACCACAAGGTAGACTTTTCTGGGAGTCCCGCCTGTTGCTTTGAACAGTATGCCCATTTGAAAAAGATGAAATATTCTTGCCACCCGAGAGACTGCCAAGCTAAAACTGAATTGCTTTCTGGGGTGATTTACACATGGGTAGTAATAAGTCAGCTTACCAGCATGACACTGAAGCTGTGCCAAAAGCTGAGTGTGCTCTTTTTTGTGGGTGCTGTGAGGGGTTACAGAAACATGAAAAGAAAAAATATTAATGCATGTGGGGCTTAATACCTAGGTGATGGGTTGATAGGTGAATCAAACCACCATGGCACATATTTACCTATGTAACAAACCTGCACGTCCTGCACATGTATCCCAGAACATAAAATAAAATTTAATTTAATAAAAAGCAAGAAGGAAGCATGCAAAATAAACTGCCTTGAAAATCATTATTTCTAAAAATAGAAAAACAAGATCAGATTTATTTGTTACTTATCAAATATCATACACAGGAAACATTTTTAAAAACCAGTATCAATAACACTTAGTGACCTACTACAATGTGCTAGATTCAATATCAAGTGCTCTACATCGTGAAATCCTCATAAAAATTGTATTATGGTTTTCATTTTCCACAAGCAACTAGTCAAGCCATGAGACCAGTAAGTGGTGAAACCAAGATTGAACCTCTACTGTCTCCCACCAATCTGAATGTCCCATGAGTTATTATGTCACCAAGACAACACAGAACATTACCATGGAACAAAGTAGCAAACTAGGTAGAGTGAATTTAATTTCCAAAAGATTCATTTTGACCTGAGTTCTGGAAACAGAGATGGATATGGGTTTAGCTAGTGGGGAAAGGGGCTAACATAGACCAATTTAATTACCTGAAAGGGTAATTTCTTCAAATTCCATAATGTCTTCATTAAAAAGTCATTCACTTGGGTATGTGTTTGACATGACAGAGACTTGTGCATTAGCGCCTGATATTTATTTGTTGAATAAAAGTAATATTCAAAATGGCCTAAATTATTACTAGAATCCCATTTTTAAAAAATTTTAGTCTACCTGGCGTGCAAAGGAATAGCTAGATTCTTAGAATTGATTTAAAGGAATTCTAAATTTTTTGGTAAAATTTAAATTTTGATGAGTTTATTAACTTCTTGAAATAATAAGAAACTAAAAGGTACTTCACAAACTTTCATTAAACATAGCTATTTTGTTCTTCAAGTCCAAAAATCACATACCTATTTACCTTTTCTAGTACACAAAGGATTTTTATTCACTGTAGGATTACAATATAAATATATTTTAGTCAGAAAATGTTTTCAAAATAATCATTTTGTATGCTTGTACATTTCAACAAGATAAATTCAATATTGGATTGCAATGTATTTATTTATCTTTCTACTCATCAAAATGTCCAAGATGCATTGACACAATTCTGTGAGAATCTATGAGTATATATAGTGTTATTGATCATTTTGTTTAAATTAGAGATTTTTGGTTAGTTCGTATTTTACATAGTACTGCTTAATAGTCATATCTCTTGTGTGTTTGCCACACTCAATTTTATAGTGAAAGTAATTTCTTCATGTCTTGCCACCTCTTCTTTCTCTTACTTCAGTGAGAATAATTTGTGGTTCTGACTTTTCCCCTGGCTTCAAGTTCAATCATTTTGTTGTTGATAATCCCAGCATTTCATACATCGCTTCTAGAGGAAGATCTTTGATACTAATGCACAACAGGCTTCTTACAGTAATTCTGATTGACAAACTTAGTGCTTTCTTTTTCGTCACAGGCCCAGTTCTTGTCTTACCCATGAAATTGCTATGCTATGCATTTTATTAGGCTCCAAGTCTTAATACTCTTTTTCCTGCTGAGAAATGAAGAGGATAAAGGTCCCTGGATAAACTTATCTGCTGGGAAGGGAACATAGAAATGTAATCTTCTAAGTGGCCTCATATCATTTGGCTATGCTCTGCACAAATGCATCTGAAGACATTTATCTGACTCTAAAGCTGAGATCTTCATGAAAGCAGGTTAGCTCTCCTAGATTCAAATAACTGGGTTTATATCCTCTAACCTAAGGGTGACTTTTGAGTATTAAACCAGATCTGTGGGTTCAAAGAGAAGTCACCTTAAAACAGTTTTGATTTATTGTAAATGGCAAAGAATTGAACAGTACACACAGAGAGAAATGGCTGGACAACACTTCCTGCTGTAAAAAGCCTACCTTGAACTTGCTGATTGAGAAGAAGTAATACAGTTCCTTGCAAATAAACCATGTTGAGGGATGCCTTCTGCTAGAATAGAGCTCACTGTATTTACTCTCTTTCTGTTTAATGTCAGCATCGTAGCACTCGGCATGAACTCTACTACAGCTAACTGCCGAAATAAGTTATTTCTAGTCCATAATGAATGCTTCCCTAACATGTTATTACTGAAAATAACAGGTTCTAAATGTGTGACCGTACGGCATACAATTCATTTTCTTTCTCTGTAAGAATTGGATTTTCTTGTCATCAGAGCTGAACTGTGTGTCGACACTATGCTGAGTTAGAACATCCAGAATCCAGACCAAAGGCAAGAAGTTGTGTTGAAAGACTAACAAGTGCAATTGAACAGCAGTCTACAATCTGCGAACAGCTTTCCTAGTACTCTCCTCGGAATGTCTCCTCACTTTCTAAAGAATATAACACATGTATTTTTATTCCCACTTTAGCAAAGAGTGGATTTAGGTATGGGACATTTAAGAGATCTGCCCAAATCTCAAAACCAGCAATTGAGAGCAATGAGGCTCAAACCCTTAACATCTGCTTCCAAATTTAATTTTTCCTCTTCTAAAAGAAAAATATTATTATCTAGATATTACTTCTCTACTTTGAACAAAAGACAAAGGCCTGTGAGAGAATATTAGTAACAAAAAGCAGCTGTACCTTCGGTGTTGCATGAGGTCACACAATAGATATAAAAGGAGCATAGACTGGATTTTAAAAATTGATGACTTGCTCAAAATCACATTTCATAGCATACATTTAAGAAACTATTTTGAAAATCCTCTTTTTTATGTGTTACTATTTTATTACTAAATATGATATTAAGTAATTATTAGATCTAAACATACTTAACAGATTCTCATAGGTAGACATGCAAGATTTATTGTTTTAGAAACACAGATGCATATAAAGGAGTGTATAATTTGTTTCCTACTTTCCTTCATTCCTACTTTCCATTTTCCTTTTTCTTTCTTTCCTTTCACAATTATTTATTAGGGACCTAATAGTGTTAGGGTCAGTATCATTTGGATCATTTACTCTTTATCCCTTTTCCAAATGTTCTTGCTGTGATTAACAATCATGTACTATGAAAGATTTAAAGTCTATTCATAGTGCTAAGCTAAGCCAATGCTTAATGCTATTATCAACACTGGTGTTAAAATAAATTTAGAGTCGTTTGTTTTAAATGACCAGTGGATCACTTAACTCAACTGTCGACAAACATAGTAGAGCTAACATATAGCTCCCGAAGCTTCTTCCTGCACAATTATTTAAAAGGCCTTGATATCAATCTTCTTTATTGTGTTATTTGTCAAACAAAGAGGAGTTAAGGGGTCTGAAAAATTCTACTGCTCCCTACAAATAGAAAAACAGCTAAAAACTTTCTAAGGCTGCTGTTCAGGTTTGGGGCATCTATGTCCTCTCAAATCACAGAATGGGTTCACCCAAATGACGGCAAAGAAGAGTAATGGTGCCAGAAGAAATGGTACCGAGCTCTGAGAAAAGCTCATTTGGCAAGACGCTTTGTATCTATACAATGTGCACACATTAAGATAAGCAATTTTGTCACCCTCTATCTTTCTCTTTTTCTCTTATTAAATATCAAAACAAGGCTGAAATATATCATGTGGAATTTTGTGAGATTCATGTTACATTGCATCTAGGACAGCATTAACTGGAGGTTCATTAAAAATACTAACATCACTTTAGGAGGCAGAGGTGAGCAGATCACCAGAGGTCAGGAGTTCGAGATCGGCCTGGCCAAAGTGGTGAACCCTGTCTCTACTAAAAACACATAAAGTAGCCCGGCATGGTGACTGGTGCCTGTAATCCCAGCTACTTGGGAGGCTGAAACAGGAAAATCGCTTGAACCCAGGAGGTTGCAGTGAGCCTACATCACGGCATTGCACTCCAGTCTGGGAAACAAGAGCAACACGCTATATCAAAAAAAAAAAAAAAAAGAAAAAAAACCTAACATCTAGAATCCATTTAACTATTTCTAGCTTGTCAATTTTGAGTGGAGTCCAGAAATTTCTATCTTTAACAAATAAACCAGATGATTCTTATGCATCTATCTTGAGGGCTGTCTTTTGAAAACCAGAGGTCTAGATGACCCGGCAAATAGACCCTGGAAAAGTAGAGACACACTGCGCACATGGTTCGGCTTCACTGCCCATGATAGGAATTCAATACTTTAAGTCTTTGAATTGTTAATTTGCTCAAACTGCTCAAATTGTAAAATATCTCTAAAATCTAGCATGTTTGAAAACTGTAGCATCAATTGCAGTTTCCATATCTTTAAATCTTAAATCATTTTAAGCGTTCACTCTCAAATACTTTCTGATCCAAGCTTCATTAGGATTTTTCTTTTATGTGGTGGCTACTCTGATGAGCTTTAATTCACCATGCCTGAATTAGCTTCTTAAGAGGTTAAATATAATTGTGAATTGAGAAAATATGAATCAATGCAGAGGCAAAATTATTTTCTCTCCCTTTCAATGTGCAATAATGTGCTTTCAGTATGCATGAGAGCCTGATGAATAAATTAAAAGGCAATTTCCAAATTGTATATTGATTTTTTTGTACAACATAAAAGAATTGTATGTAACTGATGGAAACTCTCATAAAGGGGCATAAATCTTAAAAAGTAGAAAAATAAAATTTAAAAACCTCGCATCTAGTAGTAAAATATATTAGTGACCATTTTTTTCTGAAACATTAGAACATCAACTGTCCCGTGTTACTAAAACTATTTTTCAGTAATAATTAGCAGAGTAAGTAGAGTCCTTAAAAACTTCAGTCATTTCTCTAGTGTTAGCCTGTTATCCAATCTAGGAAATGAATATTCAGAGAGCATACAATTCATCATGTACTATATTCCATCAAAAACTCATTAAATTGCTGTCGATGATGATCGCAACGTTCATGGTGGGCTTTCTGTTTAGCATCTTGCCTCAAGCGAAGGCACCTATTGGCGAAGTCATACTCATAACCAAAAAGTTGCTATGTAAAATAATTAGGGCTACATATGAAGATAACTTGATTGCCATGAAGTTTCTGCTTAACATAAACAGAACAAAAGACGTAATTGTTTATCAAAAAAATTATTTATTTATTTATTTATTTATTTATTTTTGAATAAAAAGAATGAAAGAGAGAAAGAAAGAGGAAGAGATTTTAGAAAAAGAGAGAAAAGGAGAAAGAAAGAAACAGCAAAAGAAAGAAAAAATGAAAGAAAGAAAGAGGAAGAGATTTTAGAAAAAGAGAGAAAAGGAGA
>CAUYQU010024257.1:0-12258 GCA_963574635.1 Cheracebus regulus | reverse complement strand
GGTGTTCTCAGCCTTTTTGCACTGGTTTCTTCCCATCTTTGTGGATTTATCCACCTGTCGTCTTTGTAATTGCCGACTTTCAGATTGGGTCTCTGAGTGGACATCTGGCTTGTTGGTGATGAAGTTTTTTCTGTTTCTTAGTTTTCCTTCAGCGGATGCCCCTTCCCCACAGAGCTGGGCCTTCCCAGGTTCAGCTGTGCTTGCTGTGAAACTCTCAGTCCTCAGCGCTTCCAATTGCTGGGTTTTTTTTTGTAGGGATGGGACCAGCTGAGCCCCACTAAAAGGGCACCCAGTCCTGTATACTCCGCACGGAGAAGCGTCACATGGGGTGCTGGCAAAACAGCTGCACCGGCCAAAAGAGTCGCACTGGTGACCCGTGGGGCTCCTCTGCCAGGAATCTCCCAGTCTGTGGGCAACAAAAAGTCGTCTGAAAGTACGGCGTCCAGGCACTCTCTACGCTTTAACTGGGAGCTACAATCCTGAGCTGCTGCTAATCGGCCATCTTGGATCTCTCTCCAATCTTCTTTAGCAGAGATAATCACTACTGAGTGGGAAATTGCCACATTTGAAATTATTGCTGAAAGAAAAGTTAGTAAAAGACCACACTTGAGACTCTTCAATCCTATGTCCTTTTCAAAGCGCCTGGATGAGAGTTCATTTATGTGGAGAAAAGTCCTTTAGTGAAACATTCAAAATAACAACATCAATTAGACTGTATGCTCATAGGGTGTCTTTCATCTTCAGACCTGAGAGTGCTCTACAAACACTCATTAGTCCTTCCAAATGCTGCCTCCAGGTAGGTCCCAAGATCTTCCTTTCCCATTAGAGGGAAGTGAAGGTGTCAGAAAACATTTCTTTTCCCCCAAATCTTTCACCTTTGTGTGGCGGTGCAGCCATCATTTCAAATGTACAATTCCCAAAGCAGAAAATAGAGTGTATCTAGACATGTTAGCCAGATGAATACAGATTGAGCTGGAAGAAATTCTTAGCGTAATAAAAACGAATGAGTGGGAACCTTAACACAGTTTATGCTCTAAAATAGGACTGTATCTAAATAGGACCACTATAAAATAGGACCCTAGGAGAGATGCCATATTTTCTGAGGTGTATACTATCTTCCATTGAATACGGTATTTTACTTTTATTTTTTAACTAAATGCTCATCTCAAAGAAGAATACATTGAATACATTTATTTCATTGCTTGTTTTGTCTTAATTCTATACACTCATATGAGCTTTTGCACCTGTGGAAGCTGAGGAGAGAAGATCCCTTGAGCCCAGGAATTTGTGGTTATAGTGAGCTATGATCACACCATTGCACTCCAGCCTGGGCAGCAGAGCAAGACCCTGACTCTAAAAATAAATAAATTTTACACACACACACACACACACACACACACACCCTGGTTGTGTACTTAATACAAATTTGGCTTTATTTCTGCAACGACATTAGTGAATTTGAAATCAACCTCTACGGACATTTGCATGCTGAATGAGGGCCAACATCTCTGTAGTAAGCTCTTCCTTTTGCCACAGCATTGCATCCTTCTTCCCTTTTGAAATTCACAAATTTGGAAATTTAGAAATTTCTGCCTGGCTTGCAGTTTGCTGGGTTGGTGGGTTTGCGTCTCATGTACATGCTTCACCCAGTCAAACTTTCTTCCTGATTCTTTCTCACCTTTTGGAGAAATAAGGCCAGGATCCAAATTGCCTGAAAAGAGTGGACTGGGATTAGCTATCCACACAGAATTTCCCTGTAGTTTGTGGAGGCTACGAGAGATAGGATCACAAGGAGGTCAGAAAGAGCTGCAGGCAGAGTGAGGGCCCCCTATTTACTTATTTCAGCCAGCGGCACTGTGACCCACCCTGCTACCCAAAATAGAAGCCTGGCAGTTGGCCAGGAGTCCTTCTTGTCACCTCTAATTGGTCATAAAATCCTGTTGATATTACTTGAAGAACTATTTGGATGGCATTCGTTCAAGCCTTCATCATTTTTTCAGTCTGGATTTTTTCAGCAGTGTCCTAACAGGTCTCTTGGTTTTTCATCTGAGTCCACTTCAGTCATCTCCACATTGCTGCCAGTTGGGGCTTTGTACTGTGCAAAGATGAATGTGCCCCTCCCCTGGTTAGCAACTTGCACTAGCTACTCACCGTGATCGTGGTAGCATGCAACCTTTGTGGGATGCCACAGCCACAAGCATCCCTGGCCTGGCTGCTGTCTTTAGTCCACATGTGCATTCTCAGCCTGTGGGCCACCTTGCCACCCTCCCTATGCTCTTTCTTCATCTTGTACCTTTTCTGACCCCTTGACCTGATTCACTTGTCACCTCTTCAAGAAAGCCTTTCTCAAACTTTCTCCTGCCTTCAGATCTAGAATGGAGATTTATTTTTAATTTTTTTTTATTTGAAAAAATAGAGATAGGGTTTCACCATGTTGGCCAGGATGGTCTTGATCTCTTGACCTCGTGGTCCGCCCACCTCGGCCTCCCAAAGTGCTGGGATTACAGGCGTGAGCCACCGCGCCCGGCCAGTATTTTTATTTTTTAGAGACAGGGTCTCTGTCACCCCGGCTGTAGTGCAGTGGTGCAATCTTATCTCACGGTAGCCTTGAACTACTCCTGGGCTCAAGCGATCCTCCTGCCTCAGCCTCTTGAGTATCTAGGACTACAGGTGCGTGCCACCACTCCTGGCAGTGTGTGTGTGTCTGTGTGTGTGTGTGTGTATGAAGATGGGGTCTTGCTATGTTGCCCAGGCTGGTCTTGAACTCCTGGGCTCCAGCAATCCTCCCACCTCAGCCTCCCAAAGAGCTGGGATTGCAGGTGTGAGCCACCACACCCAGCCCCTGCTAAATCCAGCAGAACCATATGTTTATCTGTGTCAAAACATTTATCTGACGTTGATCAGAATCTGCTTCTTTGCCTTCCCCATTAGACTGTGAGCTCTTTGAGGGCAAAGAATGTCTTTCATCCCAAAAGCCCCATGTAGAGCAAGGCATGTCATCGTTCTTAATAGAAGTTTGCAAAATTAGTGATTTAAGAATTTAAAATTATATTTCATTGTTTGTAGAAAATGGTTTGGAAATTGTTCTAATGTCCTATTTTGTGGACGTATTGGTGTACATTTTTGTGGATATACTTATTTGTCTACCCACAAGTATTTGTGTATAGTTTACAATTCGCAAACATGTTTCCGCATGTGGTTTTGTTGGGTTGCCCAACTTCTGATAGAATTGTAGAAAAGAAAAGTGATGGAAAAAGGCCCCATTAGGCTTTCTTTGGAAACGCCAGAAAGAGAAAAACAAAACCCACCTGGCTTTGCATTGAGGGTCAGAATTCTCTGAATGAGCTCCTCCTCTATTTTGGGGGAAATAATTTTTCTGCAGCCTGTTCTTTGCATGATTCTAGGCGTGCCTGGTTTACATCACCAGCATCTTAGAAGGAACTTATTCAAATCCATCCTGGCTTGACTCTTCATTCTCTGGCAAATCCACAGAAACGTGAGTTTTCTTTAATTTCCTTGGGACCAGGCCATAGACAAAAATGCTCCTTTTAGCCTGTGCTCCATTGCTAGTCTACATTCTTGGTTTTGCTATTGTCTATCATCTATCTATCTATCTATCTATCTATCTATCTATCTATCATCTATTTATCTATTTAATCTATCTATTGTTTATATCCATCCATCCATCCACCCATCTATCAATCATCTATGTATATATCATCTATCTATCTATCTTCTATTTATCTATCTAATCTATTATCTGTATCCATCCATCTACCCATCTATCAGTTATCTATCTATCTTCTATTTAATCTATTGTCTGTATCTATCCATCCATCCATCCACCCATCTATCAATCATCTATATATATATTTATCTACCTATCTGTCTTCTATTTATCTATTATCTGTATCTATCCATCAACCCATCTATCAATTATCTATCTATCTATCTATCTATCTATCTATCTATCTATCTATCTATCTATGTATCTATCTATCTTAGAAATGGGATGTTGCTATGTTGCCCAGACTGGACTCAAATTCCTGGGCTCAAGCAATCCTCCTGCCTTAGCCTCTCTTGGTAGTATCCTGTGGACACTGACCAAGTTTTCTACATGTGAAAAGGACTCAAGGAACTGATGCTATTAGGGAGCGGATGAAAGTTATGAAGTACATGCACAGAATCATGACTTTTTGATGGAGGCAATGTATTTTCTTGGCGTTTTCACATCATCCGGGGTTGCTATAGGATGGAGGAAATGACTCCCCACTCCAAGTGGCTCTGCTCGCCCCCATGTTTTAGTCTGCCTTAGCTTTTGTGCCTACCCTCACTGTCTTCAGGCAGGTTGCTTTTCTCTGTAGAGCTTTTGCACTAATGATGTTCCCTAGAAGGTGGTTGTTCAGGCATTGCCTGGTCATGTTTCCATAGACATGAAACCAGTTAAGACACATGTACAGAAAAAATGTAAATTTTTTATGGATTATCATTCAATCCAAGTCTTTTTTTTTTTTTTTTTTTTTTTTTAGATGGAGTCTTGCTCTGTCACCCAGGTTGGAGTGCAGTGGCATGATCTCAGCTCACTACAACCTCTGCTTCTTGGGTTCAAGTGATTCTCATGCCTCAGCCTCCCGAGTAGCTGGGATTATAGGCGCCTGCCACCACAGATGGCTAATTATTGTATTTTTAGTAGAGACAGGGTTTCACCATGTTGGCCAGGCTGGTCTCGAACTCCTGCCCACCTCAACCTCCTAAAGTGCTGGGATTACAGGTGCGAGCCACTGCCCCAGCCCAAACCAAGTCTTTAAAACAAAACTGTGGGACAGGTAATGGGTTTGTCGTTGAAGTTCCTGGCAGTGAGAAAACACTTGGATGATAGTAGTGCTATGCATTTGCAAAGAAAGTCTTCAGGAACTCCATTTCACTCCTATATGCATTCTTACTCCAAAATCCAGATACATTAAAAAGCACTAGCTGGGTGCAGTGGCTTACACCTGTAATCCCAGCACTTTGGGAGGCTGAGGCAGAAGAATGGCTTGAGCCCAGGAGTTCAAGACCAGCCTGGGCAACAGAATGATACCCTGTCTCTACAAAAAACACAAAAATTAGCCAGGTGCGATGGCACTTGCCTGTAGTCCCAGATACTTCGGTGGCCGAGGTGGAAGGATTTCTTGCGCCTGGGAGGTCAAGGCTACAATGAGTCGTGATCATGCCACTGTAGTATAGCCTGGGCAACAGAACAAGACCCTCTCTCAAAAAACAAACAAACAAACAACACTGGACTACAAGCAATGAACATGAAATCTTGCCTCATTTTTGTTTTTTGTAGGTGCTGCCTGACATTCATGAAAATGAATGAAGAGGAGTTTGACTCTGAAGTCAACCTCAGGCCTCAGGCACTGCATGGCCTCATCTGTGCCAAGCACTGTAGTGAATGTGGGAAGTTAATGCAGGCGAATTACCGAGAAGTGGCTCTAGTGTGCTCCAGTCAGTGGTCTGAGTTATTTTAGTTGTTTTAGTGATTGAATCAAATGACCCCATGTGCTTGCATTGTTTGATTGCTGGTCAGTCTGGAAATTGTCAATTTTGTAGGGAATTAACAAGTCTTAACAGGAACTATGGTAATAGGCAAACCAAATGGATGTAATATTTCAGATAAGGAGTTTGAGTATTGCAACATGATCTTCACAGGATCCATCAAGGAATATCATATAGAATTAAAAAAAAAATTTGCTTTAAAATGGACATAGGACCAAACACAAATGTTTATTTGCTTAAAGTACGAACAACTGTCTTCTATATTAAACCAGAGAAAGGCTAATCACTTCTATATTTCCAGAGGTTTTCTAAGGAACCAAAGAAGTCACATATATGAGTTTGTATCTTTATATAATTGAAAACATGAGAGTTTATTCTACTTGATTTGAGATTTTGGTCTAGCAGTCTTGTTAAAACTTATTTTGTTTCTATACTTTCTTACTGAAGGGCGGATACTATGGACATAAAAAGAAACAACCCAGGAAATCAAAGAAATCTACTCTATCTCCCAGTCTCTATTTTCTAAATGTTTTAATATTTCAGCCAAGGTTTTTTGCTTGAGCAAATGAGTGGATAGTGATTTTCTTGAATGAGATGATGACAGGAAGATAGGCTAAGATGGAAAAAGTTGTCAGAGTTGTCATTTCTTTCTTTCTTTCTTTTTTTTTTTTTAAATGAAGTCTCAATCTATCACCCAGACTGGAGTGCAATGGTGCAGTCTCAGCTCACAGCAACCTCCACCTCTTGGGTTCAAGTGATTCTCCTGCCTCAGCCTCCTGAGTAGCTGGGACCATATGCCTCAATGACCAGCTAATTTTGTTGTTGCTGTTGTTGTTGTTGCAGAGACGGGGTTTTGCCATGGGCCAGGCAGGTCTTGAACTCCTCACCTCAAGTGATCCCCATGCCTCAGCCTCTCAAAGTGCTGGGATTACAGGCATGAGCCACTGCTCCTGGCCTTCTTCTTCTTCTTTTTTTTAAAGAGACAGGGTCTCACTAGGTTGCCCAGCCTGGAATGCAGTGGCTATTCATAGGCATGATGATGGCTCCTTGCAACCTTCAACTCCTGGGCTCAAGAGATCCTCCCACCTCAGTCTCTTGAGTAATTGAGACTATAAGCATAAGCCGCTGTGACTAGCTCATGAATTGTCATGTGAACACATTAACTTTGTGTCTTTTAAGACATCCAATTGGACATGGACGGGAAGCCAGGGCTAAGATGTGAGTTTGGGATATTTAGTTGTAACTATCACCATGTAGGTGATAGCTGCAACTAAAGTGCTGTATCAGATCACCCAGGAAGAGATGCGGTAAAGGAGAGAGCATCGAGGACTGTTTTGACTTCAAGTTTCTTCTTCTAATAGCATATCATTACCCCTGTGACAGCAAGGAGAGCCCAGGGGCTTGCAAGGAGGCGAAAAAGCAGCAGGTTGTGCTACTGTGTGGGCAAGAGGAAGTGAATGAACCCAGGCAACAGATCAAGGTGGACTTAGAGAAACCCTGACCCAGAGTTCTCATGTAGCAACCTGGCTCGCCGGCCAGCACCACTCTGAGGCTCCTGAATGACAAGTAATCAATCCACAAGATACTAATTTATTTATTGAGCATCTGGTGGATGTTCAGATAGTGAGTGTTTCCTAGTTCTACCAGAGGAGTTTTGAGAACAAAATAGATACCCTTATTTGTGCTTTGCCAAAAAAGAGGTTCATTTCTTTTTCTTTTTCTTATTTTTTTGATTGATTTTTTAAAAAATAAGACATGGAGTTTTCATTGTGTTGACCAGGCTGGTCTCAAACTCCTGACCTCAAACTCCCGGCCTCAACAGATCTTCCCATCTTGGCCTCCCAAAGTGCTGGGATTACAGGTGTGAACCATTGCATCCTGCCTCATTTCTTGAATATGTTGTGGGATTCAAGTTGTCCAAGAATTGGAGAAGGCCAGAGAAAGACAAACACAAATATCGAAGTGTAATTTTGGTGACATTTGCCCCACTCACCATGGAGATAGGTTTCTGAAGTTCAGAACACCAACACTAGAGTATTTGCGTTGTGTTTTAGATGGTTCTGAAGTGATCATGCACGCATATTGCTGTTTTTTTCTTCTAACAACTGAATTGAGACTATGTTGTTGCTTCCAAGGAACATAAAACTATTAAGATCATTATTCAGATCAAATGCTTAAGTACTTTCCTGTTGACCAAACTCATTCTGTGAGCTTCATTCGGACACATAGTAGGTGTACAATGTATGTAGGGTGAGCAAAGTAAGGGTTGTTCAAAATAATTTTGTTTGGACACAATCTTTGCCTGAAAATTTTAGAAAACATAGCAATATTGGGATGAAGCAATATAAAGGGAGAAAAAACCCCAGAAAATAGCACGGAAACATGTTAAACGAGGAAACTAAGGCTGTAAATCCTAGCTTTCTGGGAGGTCAAGGGGGGAGGATTGCTTAAGCCCAGGAGTTCAGGAACAGCCTGGGCAACATAGTGAGACCCCATCTCTAAAACAAAAACAAAAAAAAATTTAAAAAATTGCCAGGAGTGGTGGCACATGCCTGTAGTCCAGCTACTCAGGAGGCTGAAATGAGAGGATCACTTGAGCCCAGGAGATTGAGGCTGTTGTGAGCTATGATTGTGCCACTGCACTCCAGCCTGGGTGACAGAGGGAGACTTTGTCTCAAAAAAAAGAAAAAGAAAAAGAAAGAAATGTTTAGTTTCTTTCTTTTCTTTTCTTCCACAAACAGAGTCACATTAAGCCTAAGTGCAGGGACAACTGCAAACTATATCATGGTGAATTCCAGAAGGAGATTCCCCAGAACAGAAAGAGTGGAATGGGGAAATTTGCTAGCCATGTTTCCATGAGGCTGGGAAGCCTTTCTAGAGAAGTCCAGATTTTAGGAGCTTCTTGAATAAACATCCAGCGCACACTATTTTGATTTCTGATCTGGTGACTGGTTTCCAAGAATTGGGTCAGGTTGTCCTGCCATGCTCTTCTCTCCTTCTGTTTCCTCGCTGGGCTCTTCCGTTGATCAGCTGTAAGTCGTCTGTTTTCACTCTAATCGCACATCTTGGATTTCTGCTCTCCTTGTGCTGTATCCTGTTTTCTGTTTCTACCTTATGGTGCACAGTTCTGTATCGGTCAGTGGCCATTCAGGTTTCGTGTGTGCTAACGTGTGGCAATAATGCGGGCTGAAGTTTACTTAGTACCCTATCTCAGAAGAGATCAAAGTACTTTTACAGACAGTATCTTGCTAATCTCCCATACACCATTGTAGAGTAAATAGGAAACAGCTATTATTATCCTTATTTTACACATGAGGCAATGGGAGCTCAAAGCAGTGAAATGGTTGGCTCTGCAGTACAAGTACACAGTGGGCTAGGTGTGGTGCCATGAGTGTTCACTTGGTAGGTTCTTGTGACTTTCTCGGCAGATGGTCTTTCTTGATAAAGCTATACAGAGAGACAAGAACATCAGAGCTTATTTTCCTTTTTTCCCATTAGATTCGTACTGAATTTTTTTGTAGTCTTTGGCCTATTGCCTTAGGTGGTATTTATTTTTCAGGGGAGCTGTTTATAGAATTAGCTTGGACTTGAATACTGTTGAGTGTGAGCAAGTTGCATGTCAAAATAGAATCCATGGCTAGGACTTCTTTTTGATTTGGGAGATCGCTGAGAAAAGGGTGATTCTTCATCAGAAAGTGATTCTCTTGAAAGGCAGGAATGGGAGAAATCATCTCCTTTGGTTCCCCATATTTCTATGCTTTTTGGACTAGTAGAAACACTTTGGGGTGAATTTCTTTTTTTTTTTTTTCTGGGACAACATTCACTTGGTACCAAATTTGGGGTGAATTTCAATGGCTGATACCCTTGTGACAGAGATATTTAATGGGAAGTTGTGATCCTGAGCTTTCTGTCGGCAATGGTCTGTAGCTTATCAAATCACTGGCTTGTTTGTTATGACTGCTAAATTATGTTTTTGGAGAAATTCAGGACCTGCTTTGCCTGAGGACTTTTAAAACAGTGCTCAAAGTCGAAGGAGCTTTATCTTGAAATGTTTTATTGGCCTTTCTGAAACTCCCTTATGCAAGAATGATGAAGGCCAGGTATGTGTAGAGTAAGGTGTGGTCTTCATACAGTTGCCAAGTGAGACTTGCTTTTTTCATTTTTAAGTTTTGTTGAGACTTGGGCAATCATGATTTGGTTTTTTTCCAGGTCAATTTGCAGCGTACTCCCTAAATAATCTTGTAGGCTCTTTAGGCTGTGGTTCTCCACGTGGTCTATGTAAATCCAACAACACGTTCAGACTGAGCTGTCATTCTCAAGTTAAGGGGGCACAGTCATGTGTCCCCCAAAAGTCTATGGGATGGTACTCAACATTGGCTACTGCAAGAATGGGGAATGCTGAATTTTCCAACTCTTTCATGAGCCATTTGTATCCTGCTTTTACAAATTTGGGATCATGTCAGCTGGAATTTTAGATAACTCGTTTGATTATCTAGTAAAATAGATAAAACCTGAACTGGGGAGAAAGTGAGTGTGTCAATCTGCTCCGTAGTTGGCTATGAAAAGCTAGCAACAGAATGGAAATATCACAGTGGTTTTACCATTCTCCTGGGCGAGCTGCTTAGGTTCTAAAGCCTCAGTTTATTCTTTCGTAAGTGGAGATTCCTGCTGTACCTATTGGGCAGGAAATGTGAGGATTAGATGATACACGACATGCGAAAGTCCCTCGTAAACTGATAAATCTCTGTGGGGATCACTGACAATATCTATAAAATAGGAATATAGGTATCCAATTTAGAGGATTGTTGAAAAGACTCAATGAGATAACTTATATAATGTTCCTAGCATATTGCTTTACACATGGCAACCCCCGAATTTCTTTTTTTTTTTTTTTCCTTTTCAAGACTCTGATGTTTATTATTTTTACCCTAATTTTGACTGTTTTTTGAGCTATAGGAGAAACTAGAATTTGTAGCTGGTTCCTTGACTTGGGTTGCTCCTTCTGTGGGTTCATTTCCTTTGGTTTCCTGCACTGGATCAGGCCTTGGTTCTCATTTACGGATATTTAGGTCTTCAGTCCCTATGCTCCTGGATCTCCTGGCCCCAGAGTTTCCAGATCAGATGCCAGTGCCTCCTGGCAGAGCTGTCACTGCTGAGAGCAATCACTTTTCTTCTGTGATCTCATGATGCATACAGAGGTTTTTAGAATTTAGCACTTATTTTATCCTGTCTAATTTTTTTTTTTTTTTTTTTTTTTTTTTTGAGACATGGTCTCACTGTCACCTAGCCTGGAGTTTAGTGGTGCAATCTTGGCTCACTACAGCCTTGACCCCCTGAGCTCAAGCGATCCTCCTACATTAGCCTCCCAAGTAGCTGGGATTATAGACACACACCACCATGCTTGGCTAATTTTTTGTATTTTTTGTAGAGACAGAGTTTCACCATGTTGTCCAGGCTGGTCTTGAACTCTTGGGCTCCAGCAATCTTCCCACTCTGGCCTCCCAAACTGCTGGGATTACAGGTGTCAGCCACTGTGCCTGGCCTATCCTATCTAACTTGTATCTAATCTCTAATTTTATATTGTAAACTCCATGATGGCAGGGACCATATTTGTTTGTTTTTGAATGCTACACAGCATCTAGCTTAGTTTCTGGCACATAGTAGTCATGCAATACAAATGAATGGGTAAAGGCAACAGTGAATGAAACTAGCAACTATCAACCCCCTCAATGTGGTTGCTTATAAATACCACTTTCTGGGATATTCTGCTAAAGCCAGTGTCAGACTGTATTTATGTTTTTCAGTCATGTGGTCTGTTGGCAGCTAAGGGAGGGTCTCATCACAATGATCTCTTGAAACGGGAATATTCTGATCACCTGCTATTTTGAATAGTGTTCCATAACTTCTGTTCTGGTGACTCATTATGACTTAGTCTCTACCCGCCAGAAATGTTAGTTTCATTCGTTGAAAAAAACAATGAGTCCAGTTAGTGACTCAGATCCATCCAATTAGTTGTTTGGATGCATGTAGGTGAAACAAATTGGTCGACTGGGTTTTCCATTTTTGAGCTGGTGGTTTTGATCTTGGCATAGGTGGCTCTATGTGACTCAAAGTGGCATTGGAAGGGATAATTCTGGCTGGTGGTCAGAAGACAGGATTAGAAAGAAGCAGGAGGACACTTGAATTATACGTCCAATCCAGCCACCACATGGCCTTAGGCAGGTGACGCAAATTTCCCTGTCAGATATTTCCTGAAATAGAAAAGGGAAGTAGTGAATGGGATAATAGCGATCTTCTGAGAATCTGTGCCCCACCGTGGGTATAAGGTGTACCTGTTGCTCAGGGACAGGGCAGATTACTCTGAAGTGCTGCAGTGCTGTGAAGGGACGGCGCTCTGTTTCTTATTTCTTTTCTCCTTAACTTGCACAGGCCTCTCCCCCTGCTTGCAACTTCCACTGGGTTCCGGGACCACCAGCCTACTTAAAGTACCTAGAAAGAAACCTTATCTGAGGCTGGTCCGAGTGCAGGCTGTTTACAACCAGTTCATCACAACCAGTTGCACATTTCTTCCTCCTCCCCCTCCTCCCCTCCTCCCCTCCTCCTCCTTCCCTCCTCCCCTCCTCCTCTCCTCCTCCTCCCCCTCCTCCCCCTCCTCCCTCCCCCTCCTCCTCCCCTCCTCCCCCTCCTCCCCCTCCTCCTCCCCTCCTCCCCCTCCTCCCC
>CAUYQU010024256.1:0-27581 GCA_963574635.1 Cheracebus regulus | reverse complement strand
CAAGAACACAAAATCAAACACCGCATGTTCTCACTCATAGGCGGGTGTTGAACAATGAGAACACATGGACACAGGGAGGGGAGCACTACACACTGGGGTCTGTTGGGGGGAAATAGGGGAGGGACAGTGGGGGGTGGGGAGGGGGGAAGATAACATGGGGAGAAATGCCAGATATAGGTGAAGGGGAGGAAGGCAACAAATCACACTGCCACGTGTGTACCTATGCAACAATATTGTATGTTCTTCACGTGTACCCCAAAACCTAAAATGCAATAAAAAAAATAGGGGACAGGGATTATGATCCAGCCGTCATAAGCAAACTCAACTATGTCTGCAAGGAACTTTTAATCTGCCTTGGTTTATAGAAGCAAAAGACTCCAGAACAAACTGCACCTGGGTTAAGATCCGTTTTAAGAAGTTAAAAGTGAGATCTTTTTACCAAAGAATGGGATCTCACAGTTGGGCCACACCCTACAGTTGCAGAGTTGGTGAGAATCAGACTATGGATATTGGGGAGCCACAATGGGGCAGGAAGATGGCACTGAAGGTTGAAGTGGAGCAGAAAATGAGGGACGTAAGGAAGAGCTCACCCAGGAGCTACCGGAGGAGAATCAACTGTGATTCTAGCAGAAGGCCAGGGCAAGTGGTGCAGGTCTACATTGTGGGCAGTGTTTATGTCCTGGGCTTACTTTTCCAGTTTATGTCTGTGGAAGCAGAGTTGGTGAATCCCAGCAACAGTCCCAGGCCTGCTAACCCATAAGACATGGTTGTGCCCAGGAATTGCACCACTGGATGGCTCTGAGGTGCCTGTGATGAAAGGCTTCCACCTGCAGAGATGCCTTTTCTTTGTAACAGCCCTTCTATGACTACTTCCTCTAAGGGTGACCTGTGTGGGGTGGGCTCCAGCTTTTTGGATGTGGGGCATAGGTGTGTGGCCTTGGCCTCTAACAAATGTGCCTCAACTCACTTCATTAGGGTAGGCTCTGGTGGCTTTGTATGATCTCACTCCTGTTGGAGTCCATTACCTGCCAAGGAAATCATCACTTTGAAGTGCGTGAGGGCAGCATTCTGGCTGGTTCAGTTACAAGTGACAGAAACTCAATCAAGCTGACTTAAGTTGGTTCTTAAAAATGAGATTTATTGCCTCATATATTTGAAACAGGGTACAGGTAGACCTGGCTTCAAAACATCAGAAGACATGGAATCACATGATGCTGTGACTCAACAGGACACAAATGTTCTCTCTCACTGTCCCTGTGACCCTCAGGGAAGTTCTCTCCCCTGGGTTCAAAGCTTACAAATTTGCAAGTCCAGGTCTAGATGCAAAGTAAGTTTATTTGGTCCCAGTTGTTCTGGTTTGAATCCTGAGATTGAGTCTTTTGGACCAGGTTAGATCACATGAGTATCCCTGGTCAAATCTCTCAAGCCAGGGGGATTCGGTGTTCTGACTGGCTGGGCCCTGCTCATGTATTCACCCCCAGAGTCAGGAGTAGAATGATTACACCTGAGCCACTTGAACTGGAAGTGTGGAGGGTGGATGGTCTCTCAAAGTACATTAGGATCTGCTGTCAGAAGAAGAGGAAGGAAAAGGTAGCAAATGCATAGAAAGAGCATCAGGAGATTAGGCCAGAGGGCTCGCTCATGACGCATCTAGCATAGCGGGTGCTCCGTGACTGATACCATTGGATTAGAGTGACTGCCTGAAGCGCAGTGTTGAGAAGCATGCTGAAGCTGAATTATTGCATCTCTGCATGCAGTAGTTGGTAAGCAATGGCTATTATGGATGTGGAAGGGAGTGCTGATGCTCTAAGTGCCACTTGTTTGCCAATCCTGATGTAGAACATGCCTTAAGTTGGCTGGGCAGATAATGGATGCCTTTAAAATGAAAAAGATTCATTATATTTTTTTTTTGGAGAAAGATAACATGGAAATACCATTTCTGCTGAAGATGAGCAGTATATTTAAATATCTCTTGCTTTGATGAAGGTCTGTGATTATCCTGCCCCTATCTTCCTTCTGTGGAAATCAAGGTAACGCAGAGAGCTTGGTAAGTATTTTCAAGGTCTGGGTATGAACTGTGTGCCTGCAGTGTCTAGGGAGCACTTCAATGCCTTTGCTTGTGGCATATTTCCATTGTGAACAAGCCAATTGCATGGAAGTTGTAAAATGTTTCCAAGTGCATTTCTTATCTTGACAAACTCCTCCACTAACAGCCAGGGAGCAGAGATCTCCTTAGCAGTCAAAGGGAACAGGAGTTAACGATGGGAAGTAGAGATGCTAACAGCCCCAGCCTCCCCACCCTCTGTGCTGCCCAGCAGTCAGCTGAATCTTTCCCAGCCCTGCGGCTGGCACCCCATAGCTCTGGGCCTCATTATACATGCTCCTTGTGCCCACTCTTCCCTGCTCTGCATTTCCTCCTTCATGTGCCTGACATTTCCTAATGAAGATGTTTAACTTCATTTCTCACCACTGGTGCAGGCACCAGTCAGTTTCCACTGATGCTCTGACTTCTGAAGGCCCTAGCAGCATGTGGCCACCAGGATTTGGGCTCAGAGAGATGTTCTTTGGGGAGTGCCCCCTAGGACCCTTAAGAAACAGCTCTGATCACCCACACCAGGCATGAGGATACAGAGGTAAACATGGCCAGTCCCTGCTCTCCAAGAATGTCAAGTCCTTTTGCAAAGACAGACTCTCCATGAGTGACTCACACTGCAGAACAGTGAGTTCAGGAGTGGATGGGGATACTAAAGCGTGTATCTGAAGAGGCTGCTTGAAAGATGCAATAATGAGTGTGTGTGTTTATCCTACTTTCTGATGCTCACGGCCTGAGGTTGGCAGGACCTGCAATTTTATAATCGTTGCTCCTTTTTATAGACAAGGAAACTAGAGTTTAGATTGTATATCAATTCACTTATTCATTTAGCTTTTTTCTAGTACCCATTGTAAGTCAAACATGTTACTAAGTGCTGAGAATACAGAGATGTAGCTGTCCTTGCCACCCCTGACCTGGAGATGCTCACATTTATCCCTGGACACCACAGCCACTCAGTGCCTGGATCTGGCAGCAAAGCAGTCACTGTTATGTATCGAGCTCTCCTCTTAAGACTCTGTATTGTGTATTTCACTGCAGTGCAAACATACAAAGAGAGCTTTTCTAAAAAGTTCTACTCCTGAAAACAGTGCGGGAGGTTTTGCAATATTTCTTTAACATTTCTTTAAAGCTTTTCCCTGAATAGAGCAGGGCCCCTGGCTATACAGATGCAGGTGGAAACTACTGGTGTGAAGTTATCCTGTGAACAAAGAAACTTGACTTCCTAAAATTTCCCTGCTCAAAGAGTTGTTGACATATCCTTGAAGATTTTTAAAAGAATGATCTATAAACACCGCACTTCAGAGTTATGATTGCAGAACCATCTATTATGTTTACAAAGAAGATCTTGAGGCACGAATCTCTGGGCTCTGCAGGTGCCATGTGAACCCCAGCAGGGCCATTGAGATGCTCCACAGGACAGCTCTGAACAGTAACACAGGGAACTTGGGAAGCTCTGGGCTACTGCTGCCTCACCAAGAAAGTGCTTCTATGTTCTTTCTTCTCCCAACTTGTGCAAAAAATGACATGGAAGTTATTTTTGTAAAATTGCCTAACACAATGGCTAAGCCAATGATTTGCTCAGACTCGTTTTTACCACTTACCCGAAAAGTCATTGATAAGGATGTTTTTAAGCTAATGTAGAGAATGTTTTTATTTTGTTCTTCCAGGGTCAGGCTGTTCTAGCCAGAGACATAAAAGAGTGAGGTAACGTATGAATTCTGCTACAAAACAGCGCAAAACCTCCATCTCACAGCACTGAGAAGACCATTGTATGGACCCACAAAAGCCTCTCTGGACAGCCATGCTTGTGTGACCAACAAGCCACGTGTCCGGGGATTGCCAACAGCAGGGGGAGCATTGCCAACAGATGTCTTCGCCTTTTCATGTACTGTCTTCCCCTGGGGGCTTGGAGGGGCTTAGGAGGCAGAACCAAGAGTCTAAGGCTGAGCAGAGTTGGAAAAGGGTTGTGGAACACGCTGTCCTGCCTGTCATTTCTGTGCCTAATAATTATATCTGGGGACTCAGAGACAACAGAGAACCCTTCTCACAAAGCGAAGAAACAGCTTTCTCAACCAGAGCCCACTGTTTGGGAATATTTAGGACTCAGTTATACCAAGTTTATCTAGATTTTTAAAAATAAATTCTTAATCCTCCCTGCATGACCCGATGCTGTCCTGATAGAGGATAGTGAAGGATCAATTAATTTAGTCTCATAGTCTTCAAGTAATATAAAACACAACCCAATATAAAGCAGGATCTGCTTATGGACACGGAATTGCTATCTTCTAGGCTTGTGCTTCTGTGTTATCATGAACTCCTTTCTTAGGAAGAGGCGGATTACCCCAGCATCCTCTGTAGTGAAGGGCCACATGGAATTGTGGAGGGCGTGTGAGACAGACCTTTGGACACAAGCACCCTTACACACCATTGAGGGCAAAGCTTCTGGTAGGCTCTGCTGATGTCAGGTGCTTATGAAGTGTCAGCTGCGAACAAAAGCTTGGATATGCTTGTTGTCATGGTGTCCTTCATAGCTCTCCGGTGCAGCATGGCTGGTGTGGTTCAAGACTGGAATTCTGGTGTTGCTGTCCACTGGGTTGGGAAATGGTCATATCTGCTTTTTCTGGGGGGCTCGTTTAAATGGTGCAGGATCCACAGCTGATGGAGCTCCTTGTGGGTTCTGTGCTGGCTTCTGTTGCTGGTGCCCTCCCACATCTGGTCTCTGGTACTGGCAGAGTCTCCTTTCTGACTGTCAGGTGTGGCAGAGTAATGGTCCTCATGTGCCATGGGGATGGCCATCACTGTAAGCTCCTGGAGTGGGGACCTGCTTTCCTCCCTCATCCCAATGCGGCCCACACTACAGCTCCTGGGTGGGATATGTGTGTCTTTGTGGGCTCCCTCTTGAGCCTGTGAATCCTGGTCTGCCTGTGTCCCATCTACCCTTGATGACCTTCTCCAGGCCCACAGGACTCTGAGGACTTTCTACAACAACAGCCTTGGCTCTAGGGAATATGAAGGGTGACCTTTGCCCTCTTCTGACTTGCTTTGTATCTCTGACATTTCCAACCTGTGGCCGTGTCCAACCTAGGTGCCATGTGGTATGTGGTCATTGTCTAAGGGCTTTTGAAAGTTTTCCATCTGTATCTGGGAAACTGCAAACCAAGCTTCATTTTTTTAGAATTCTCCCAAAATTTTTCTGTGATTCTGCTTCAGAGTTGGTCTCATAAAAGAAGGAGAGAAAGGAAGAGAGTAGAAGAGACAGAGAGGGGAGAGTTCCTCTCTTTCCCTCTGTTTCTTCTCCTGGGTTCCCTCCTGCAGCCAAGAGAACCGTTTCACTCCTCCTTCCTGCCTTATAAAGCTTCCCCTATATCAGAACCTTCTTCCTGAGGTGGCATTCACCTTTTCTTTTCCTGTGGACAAAATAATAAGCACCACAAAAAATTGAAGAACACACACATACACAAAAACCAGAGGATATTTCAAAAATTATCATTAGTAAAACAATTAAAAATTAAAAGAGAGCAAGAAGTTTCCCCCTTTACTCTTTCTTCTGAGAAACCAATAGGGAAGTGAGTGAAAAGAATGATTCTAAGCTCACAGATGACTGACCTGCACTTCCACACGTGGTTCAAGGTGTTGAGGTCCCACCAGCCTGGAAAGACAATTAAAGGGTTCAGGAGAAAAATAATTTTCTTTCAAAGATATGGAAGTGCTGCTCTTTTGGTTTCTCTTTTTTTCTCTAGCTGGGTCCTGTGTTTTTTGTGAAATGCCCTTTCACCATTTTTTGTGAGATGATCTTTCAACTCTCACCCCATTCGCTGATCAAGGCCACCTTAGACCTGGGCACCAGATCAATAAGAGGTGACAGGAGAGGTCATTAAAAATGCCATGGCAAGGTGCCCCTCCCAATTGCCTGTCTTTGTAGGTGAGCTCCTTCTCACCACTCCCAGCACTCATCCTTGATGGCCAGCTTGTTTCCCCAGGGGCTGTTAGTTATCTACCAGCCTAACATTATTTCCTTAGACCCTTAAGCCAAAAAGATCACCTGTCCCCGGCGACCTGCAATGAAAGTTGTAAGGTTCTGTCTTCAGATGGACCCTCTTTTGGGGTGTGAGCTGCTTTGAACAAATGGAGAAGAGGGCAGAAAGGAGAGCTGGGTTCTTGCCTATCCACTGGGGGATTCTGAGCAAGGCGCTGAACTTTGCCGAGTCTTGGCCCTTCAGCAAAATCTGGCAGGTGCCAAGGGTTCTACCTCAGAGGTCTCAGAGGTTGAGCTGCAGGCAAAGGGCAGGGACCCTTTAGCTGTTAGGACTGGTCCATGGCAGACTAAATTGACTGTGGTTTTCCCTTTTGTCACCATTTGCTTGATGTCATTTTTACAGAAGCTCTGCTTTTTTTTAAAGGATATTTTTTCATTCAGCAACTTGTCTTGTGATGCCCTTTTTATTATTTCCTCCTTCTGCTATTTAGCACTGGCTTTCTGCAGGTGCTTCCAGAGCCCACTGTCATCCATCAGAGTGATTTTCTCTGAATCTGTTTCTAGCAGGAGCTCCTTGGATGTCCTCCTTTTGTCATGGTCTGACAAGATGGCTTTAGCAGCTCAATCCCCACTGCTAATCCACTTGCGGGAGATGGACCCTTCCGCAGGATTCCCCTTTCCTCCCTCTGATGCCATTGCACTCTCTATTGATATGATCTGACGCTACGCATGCCACAGAATGTGAAAAGATCACGATGCCTCTTTCTCTGGGAAGTTAAACAAGCACCTTCCAATTTTGATGCTGCCTTTCTTCCACAAAAATTACCTGGAGAGTGGTTGATTTTCTTCTCTCAAGGCAGTTCTCAAAAGAGAGAGGAGATAAGAGGGTGTTATTGAGTACCACCCTTGTGCTTGGCCTTAGACCAGCTATGGAAGGAATGGCAAGTCTTACCTTGTGAGTTCACAAGGCATAAAATAACGTGGATCAAATAGCTCTCCAGAAATGTGGAGAAGTCTCTGCAGTGGCTTGCAGTGCTCGCTGTATTGGAATACTCTGTAAGTTGTTCCTTCCTGGTCATTTAAAGTCTCCTGAAATGTCTTTTCTTTTTTCCCCACTCGTTCTTTAGAAATGAAGGGTCATTAATGCTAATAAAAATTGCTTTAAAAATTTTTGATAATAATAATTTGATAATTTTGATGAGACTAATGATAATACAGCTACCATCTTGTTGGCACTGAGTATGCATTAGGCGTGCTACATGCACTATTGTGTTGAATACTTGCCATGGTCCTGCAAGACAGAAATTATTCTCTGTAGAGTGTAGCCAGAAATGCAAGGCTCAGAGCAATTAAGCGATTTGTCCAAAAATGCTGAGCCAGCAACCATGGCTGTGTGCAGATCCAAACCCAGGGCTCTTTGACTTCAAAGACTGTGCCCTTTCCTGTATTTTAAACTGCCTCTTAATTCACTTTTATTGTAGATCTTTTCTCTTTCCTTGGTCTCCCTTGTCAGGGTGGATACTACTTCTTTGATTTTCATTAAAAGGCTTAATAAAAGTAGTAGGTCATAGTCTGGAGTAGATGGAACAGCACCAGCAGACCTGAAATCTGGCCACACATCAGAAGACTTGGTAGGCTTGGGAGACGGCCACATATGCACATACACAACACAGTGTGACCTATTTACCTTATTTTAGGAAAAAATAGTTTCATTTTTATTGTGAGAGGTTCAAATAATGCAGGAGTATACAGAAAAATATCATTCAAAGCCCTGAGGAAAATTGTTTAAAAGTACAGATGCCTGTGGCTTGCCCTGGAGATTTTGACTGAGGGATCTGGAATGAGGTCTGGTGAGGGTGGTTCTATATTTAAACAAACAGTAGAGGTGATTTTGAGCCCCAACCAGAGATAAAGAGCCATGTCCTCCTCTAGGCTAAGATTAGGGCTTGCAACAATGATTCGGCTCCTGGCCTATGGTGTGAGTCTACAGGAGTCATGGTCTTCTTTCTGGTCCCTTCTAGCACTAGTGCTCTCTTTCCAAGGGGGAAATGGGGCTGCCAGTGGCAGGAGAAGAGAAGTACTAGAATGGAAAATGAGGGTGGGAGGGACTTCAGGTGCTGTGTAATATCCATTACATCCCTTAAGATCCAATGCCTGAAATTTGTGTGGCAAACTTTCAGTATATCTTAGTTTCCCAGACAATTGCATTATTTTCTTTCTGAGATGTAGTATGATACAGTGGAAGAAATGTCACTGCAGGAGTCAGACACACTTGGCTGGGAATTGGGTCTTTTCCCTTTACAGGCTGTGCAGGGACCCAGTGGGAGCCAATAGCCCTGCCATCAGACTTTTATACTTGCATCCAACCCTTCCACCTATCTATCTGGGCAAGCTAGATGTCTCTAAGCCTTAAAGTCCTTACTTGTGAAATGAGGATGAGTGGAGTAGGTATTGCCTAGGTTTGTATAAGCATTAAATGAGATAATCTATACACAGTGCTCTAGATGGTATCTAAGAATTCAATATGGTGTTTATCTTGTGCAAGTTATTTAACTTCTTTTGAAAGTGAGCTCTCTCCTAAAAATTATCTGCAAAACCTTATACCAAATGTACATAGTTCATTGTAGGTATGCAATGAATTTTAAATCCCTGTTCCTTTGTCCTGAATGTCTGGACTACAAATAAAAGTTTTAGGGCCAAGCCAAGGTCCTGTGGTTTAAGCTGTGCAGAGGGCATCACTTGAGATTTGCAACTTTTGCATGTGGATTTGCTTTCATTTGCCTCTTTAAGGTTATCGAATACCCAACACTCCACCAGGTCCAAGAGAGGCAAGAGGCCTTTCAGAAAAGGTCAGTGCTGTGAAGGGAGCACCACTTGGTCAAGTGGAGATGCCAGCTTGTCCATCCGAAAGAGAAGAATCTCTTCTGTAGCCAAGTATAAGGAGACCTAAAGACAGTTCTAAGTGCTGCACCTTTTAGATATAATTCATGGTTACTCAGGTTATTTAAATTGATTGCTGCCCTGGAAAGATATCCTGGGTGACTAAAGCATAACAGAGACAGGTAGAAGACTGAGGAAGTTCCTTGACCTTGTCTGTATGTCTGTTTATGTGCACATAAAACCAAGGTATAAAAGAAAGATTAAATTTAAAAAAACCTCCAGCAACTTGTGGTTATAGAGCGGTTCCCTGCCTGAGAGAAGCATTTTCAAAACAGCTTTTAAAACTCCTCTCTCCAACTTCTCCTGCTTTTCCTCAGTCTGCTGACTATGGCAACCTTTGCAGATCAGCTCATCCATCCTCGAGCCTGCCTACAGGCCTGTTGTCCTGCAAAATCTCAGATAGATGGGTGGCTGTCCTCCTTTTCAGAGGTTTCCGCAGAAGTAGATCATCCACATTCTCTGTAACCCATACCCATGTTGAGCGCCTCTAAGTATGTCTCAAATTAGCATAGCTTTCAAAAGAAGAGTAGTCAATAGTCCAGCTCTGTGTTGGGTGACATGGATTATGCATCTTAGAATAAAGGAGGCGAACAATCAAATATATAAGTGTCAGAAACAACTGACTCAACTCAGTGTCTCATGACCTCACTGTTATTCCTGATAATACCAGCTATTTTTCTTATGGAAAACTACCTTCACTTCCAGTCACTACTTTTCAATTAGATCAAATGCTGAATTATTATTTGTAATATGTAAGTCAATTAAATGATCAGGATCTCATTCTAGGAAACAAAAAATTGCATTTCTCTCTGCAGAGCTGGCCCTTAGTGTAGAAGAGTTAGCCGTTCTCTCCTGGGTATGACTTGAGGTGATCCTGAGTCCCCAGTGGTGAGGATTTTCATAGCCCATACATTTTGAATTCCCCATTTCAATACCCATACACCAACAGGCTCTCATATTATGCCAGTATTTCTCCCCAAATAAACTACAATTATGTGCCTGAGAGTTTTCAAACCTGGTGCTGCCAGATGACCCTAGGCCTGCTGGCCCAGTGCAAAATCAGTGGCAACAGAGATGCCTGGCTTAGTGGAACTGAGCACTCCCATCTGCATTGATGGCAGGTCCCCTCTGGTGTCTGCCTCCCTACTGGGAACTTTCTGTCACTTGTTTCCTGATGTAATTCCACCTCCAGGCCAGATTATCCCATTATGATAACTAACATTACTGACCCTGTGTGGTCAGTGTCTCTGCCTGACACACTGTCTGATATGGCTTGGCTGTGTCCCACCCAAATCTCATCTTGACTTGTGGGTCCCATAATTCCCATGTGTTGTGGCAGGGACCTGGTGGGAGATAATTGAATCATGGAGGCGGTTTCCCCCATACTGTTCTTGAGTTAACTTCTCTTGAAAGTGAGCTCTCTCCTGAAAATTACCTGCAAAAACTTACACCAAATGTGCCTAGTTTATTGTATAAGTCTCATGAGATCTGATGATTTTATAGGGGATTTCCCCTTTCTCCTGGCTCTCATTCTCTCTTGTCTACCACCATGTAAGACGTGCCTTTCACCTTCCACCATGATTGTGAGGCCTCTCTAGCCTCATGGAACTGCAAGTCCATTAAACCTTTTTTTTTTTAAATAAATTACCCAGTCTCAGGTATGTCTTAACCAGAAGCATGAAAATGGACTCATATCGTGACACATAGGGTCATTAAGTGGTGGAGCTGGGGAGATAATGGTTTGCTTAGGTTCCCAGGCTTGGAACTTGGTTAAGTCATTATCTCCCCAGCTCTACCACTTACTGACCTTGTGAGTTAAGACACTCTTAGCTGAAAGAGAAGACAGTGACCCAAATTTGTTGGAATGATAAGAAAGTGTGCTATTACATATACAAGAAGCTTAGTAGTAGCACAGCTCTAGGGCTGTCACAAGGAAAAGCACAGCAATCACATCAAGAGGAGTCTCCCTTGCGAATAGCTACTGTCCTCAGTATGCCACCTTAGCCCTCTGGATGGGTCCCTCTTGCTCATAAGTGGCAACTGCTTTCCAGCGATCACAGTCAGACCTAGCAATGTCCAGATGCAAAAGGATGCCACTTCATCCAAGTCTTCCTTCTTAAAAAGAAAGGATCACTTTCAGCAAGCTGATTTAATGCCTACTCATCACCCTTCACCAGCAAGAGGAATGTGTCTGCCTTGGTTGGCTTGTGATCCAGCTAAGGCTGGATCCACCTTTCCCCTGGAGTGCCCAACCCCTAAGAATTCTATTAGAGAGGAAGAGGAGGGTAATGATAATCAAGAGTACCTACAGCTAATGCTGCAATACTGAAGCAGTGGAGTTCCCTTTTTGAGAATTAATTTAGGATCCCAGTGCCCAGTCTGCTTGACTGGGGAGCCCAGTCTGCTCCCCAGCAATGGTCTGGGGCTTACACTGAGTGCTGAACTCATGAGACACTATGGGTTTTACCCAACACCAATTTAACTTTAAGAAATAGCATGAAAGGCACCAGCACACACACACATAAACAACATAATCGAGGTCTTGGCAGTCCCCAAGCACTTTTTGAAATCACTATATACTTGAAACATTTATGGTCACAAACAAAGCTTAGTGGGCACAGACAGTGATCAGTTCTGGGGACTTGTGGATTTTACGCCTTGTTATTCCTTTCTCAGGGGTTGCTGACCAGAGTCTATTCTCAGTTCAGCCATATCTTATCAGCTGCCACTTACTCATCAATTGTAGGTTATTAACTAAGCAACCTCAGTAATAAGGCCCTGGTGCTCAATTTGTATGTAGCAATTATCTTGTATCCATTATGACTCTATGAATTCCCTTAGTTAGTGTTGCAAGAAGGATTTACCTGAAGATCAAATCTTGGGTTCCCCTGAGGCTAGAGGAAAGGCCACAACAAGCTGTTGACCCTTTCCTTCCAAGATAAAACTGTAAGATATATGAAGAATTTTAGCAGAACGATAGAAACGTTATGTGCTAAAAACCAAACAAACAAAAACCAAAAAAGAATATTACTGCCCTTACCCTTTCCTTTCTGAAACATCACATCTGCTGTGGTTTTCATCTTCTTTCCTTCTTTGTTTCCAGTTTCCTAGGAGATAGCCAGTTCTACATTTTTCATGACCTTTCACTTAAATTTGGGTCCATTAATATCATTCCTCAAGATACTGAACAATGGGTGTTTCTTTTAAAATACCATCAAGCTGCCAAGTAGTGGATGAGTTCTGAGTATTTGTGAGGAAGCAATTGGCTGTCGTGACTTGTCAAAATCCCCTGGCCAAGTGAGCATGACCTCGAGAAGGTAACAGGAAGCCTTGGAGTGCAATTCCTCTTTCAGAAGGATTTTTGTGTTAAATAGCTTCCAGCTTATAGGAAGTCGGTTACTATTGGAAGAACTGTCCTGTGTGATTTCAAGAAAGTCACTTATTAACCAATCTCAGCCTCATTTTTCTCATCTTGGAAAGGGGGACAGTATTACATGTTGTCTTTGTCAACTTGGGCTGTCATAAGATAATAGCATAGACTGGGTGGCTTAAACATGCATTTGTCCCTCATGGTTCTGGAGGCTGGAAGTCTATGATCAAGATGCTGGCCAATTCGGCCCTGGTGAAGGCCCTCTTCCTGGTGTGCAGATGGCCGCCTTCCCACTGTGCCCTCACATGGTGGAGACAGCAAGCAAGCTCTAGTTTTTCTTCCTCTTGTTATAAAGAAACTGATCCCATGATGGAAGCCCAACCTCATGACCTCTACTCAGTTTAATTATCTCCCAAGGTCTCCATCTCCAAATAGCTTCACTATGGGTCTTAGGGCTTCAACATATGAATTGTGGGGGACACAAACATTCAGTCTATAACACCTGTCTTTCCTAGGATGGCTTTGACAGTTCCATGAGAGACCAGAGGAAAAGACCCCTTTGCATATACAAAGTATTATTATTTGGAGGTAAAGGGACCCACTATGGTGTGATGTTTTTCCCTCTTAGATTTCTGTTTTGAAATCCTAGTCCCAAGGTAATAATATTAGGAGATAGGGCCTTTGGAAGATGATTCAATCATGTGGGTGAAGCCCTCATAGATGTAATTAGTGTCCTTATAAGATGCCAGAGAGCTAGCTAGCTGACTCTCTGCTATGGGAGGCCACAGCAAAAGTCAGCCATCTGCAACTTAGGAGAAGGCCTTTACTGAGAACCACGCTGGCACCACGATCTCAGACTTCTGGTCTCCAGAACTGTAAGAAATAAATGTTTATTGTTTTAGGCACCCATTCTATACGGTAATTTGTTATAACAGCCTGACTGGACTAAGATAGGATCAGACCTGTTTTGGATAATATCTTAAATCATTATATAGGTAAGAGAAAGAGAAATGACCATTTTGCAATTTGTACCTCTTTGGGAAGAGGAACACAAGTCCTTATGAACTTGTTTTGTGGCAACACAAATGCTCAGCCCAAAGGACTTGTGTCTTATAGATACATGTGGTTAGAAGCTGACTTAACTCTTCTTTCCATGCCTGTGACACCAGACCCACATGCAAACTAAGCACCAGTGTAGGAGTCAGGCCCAGGCAGAGCTACCATGCTTTGGAGCACGTATCATGAACTAAGCACCCTAAACACATCGTCTGATTTAAGCCTCAGGACAACAGTTTGAAGTAAAGGGTGTTCGTTCCATTTTGCAGATGAAGAAATCGAGTTTTGAAGGTTAGAAGGCTTATCTAATTGATAGATGAAAGGCTCTAGATGTCTGCAATGCTAAAGCCCGCGTCTTTGCAGCCCACCATGCTGCCAAGCCCCAGAGCACTAGGACCATCTGAGCTTAAGAGATAGACCCGTCCTGCCTAGGAATCTTGCTCAGGAATTCTGCTCCTGCCTGCTGTCATGGCTGTCAGGACTGAGCATCTGCCTGTTCTTGAGCTCTGCGGCCACCTCGGCCCTGGCTACTGTCATTGTTCTTCTGTGCACAGTTTAATCGCTGGCCTGTGGTTACAGAACTTTTCGACCTGACACTACTTCCTTTTACAGCCCACTTCTCAGAAAAATGTAACATATCTGGAGCTCCATTCATTTCTAACAGACTTGCCTGATGCTGGCTTGCCTACCTGGACTTCCATATTATCACAGCCTTTGACCTGAGTGCCCCACCACTGGGCATCATTGGATTGGATTTCAGCAAACGAGTCAGAGTCACCTTTTCTAGAGCTATGCTGGGCAGTATGCTGGGGGAGGGAATAAGAATAATTCCTGTTCTCAGAGGCTCAAGGTCATTAGGGGTGCAATAGATTTATTATAACAGCTTGACTGGACTAAGACAGGACCAGATGATCGTTCAGCAAATATTCACTCCCCTGCCCCCCATAGGGGAAGTCTATCCCCCTCCATTCCCCTTGAGGCTGGGTTTAGCCATGTGGTTGTTCCAGCCTGTAGAATTGGGTAGAAGTTTCAGTGTGCCAGTCTGCACTGAGGTCTAAGGAGGCCTTGTGTGTTTCTGCTTGTCCTCACGATCTCTGCTATCACAGCAAAAGGATGTTGCCCAGGAAGCCTGAGGTTGAGAGACATGTGGAGCAGACCTGGAGTGAGCCCCAGGGGTGGCCAACCCAGCAGGCCCACAGACAAGAGTGAGAAATAATGTTGTCACGCCACTGAGATTTTGTGTTGTTTTGCAGCAAAAACTGACTGGTGCCTGGGGAGACGTGATGATGACGATGGACTGTAGCAATAACATCATGTATGGAGGAGGCCAGAGGGGCGTGGTGAATGGCATCTTTCCCCAGGCACAGCAGCAGCTGCGCTGGTGCCTGCACAGCGTGTCTCGCTCCAGTGGGGGCCTGGGTTTGCTCCCGTGCTCCCTGCTCAGCCCCGCCCTGCTATAGTTAACTGGGGTGTTCTTTGAAAGACATGACAGTCTCTTCCAGGTCCTATGGTTTAATCTCCCTCACTCATCCTGTGAAGTCAGTGCTTCCCTAGCAACCTTCAGACAAGTCAATTATCAGCCTCTAGTTCAGCCAGAAACACTGCAATTACTCAGAAAGGATTATCGAGCAGTGCACATTTTAACCTTAAGTGTTATCATTATGTCAAAACTCAAATGACAATCGTTTGTCCTTTAGATAGCATTGTGGGAAATCTGGAGATCTTTTCATTCATATATATATAATGCAGTTAAATTGCTAATGACTCCTTTGCTGGATTTCAATTCTGAGGTAACTGTGTTGGTAAAGCCATCCTAGTAATTATCGAGAGAATAGAACGTCAATGGGGCAGCACCTCTAGGGAGCAGAAGGCGTTCATCAGGGGATCCCAGAACAGCAACGCATAAGACGCTGCAGAGATAACACAGCCCAAACCCACAATTTGTGCATTTGTAGTCCAGAAAAATAAAGGGAGATGCCCAAGGTCACATAGCTGTTTGATTGGAGCAGGGAACTAAGATTTCTGGAGCACCTATCGTGAGGTTTCCACTCTGCCTCATTTGTTTTGTATTATTGCATTTTAATTCCTACAGTAAACCTATAAGTACTATTTATTGTCTTTCCTACTATTCTATAGCTGGAGAAACTGAGGTTCAGAGAAGTTAGCATTCAACCCCTTCCACCCCACTGGTAGAGAGGCTTTTCCAGTGACTGCATGCACTGAAGCCTGCCAGGGTAATTTTATTAAGTTCAGGGTTTCAAATATCAAGAGCATTCAAATACCATCCTGCACTGGACTCCAATCCCCTGGTCACCTACTGGACAGGCTGTTCCTTCAGTTCAGCAGAAGCTCACCTGAAGTGCTATCACATGAGTAGCCAAAAATTGGGTTTTGTTTGGTCCCCACAATGTATTAAAGTAGAACAAAATAGTTACTGAATTTGAAAAGTGGACTCTTTCACACAAAAGTCTCAACTTCCTGCATCTTTTGGAAACACTTGAGAGACTGGCAACACTAACACTGCAGTTAGGGACACTAATGTCCCCAAGTCTTGTGACATTGCCCTGTCTTCACGTGTGGGAGTCGACTGAGCTTTGATCATCTGCCTGGCAAGTGGAGACATTGGTATTCTGCAATTTCAGACCTGTGAGGTGGTGAAGGTTGACAGTTCCTGAGAGAATGAATAATTGTTTTCTCCTAGGCAGGGATTTTATCAGCTAGGCATTTCCCCTAGTTCACATCTATCCTTTCCTTCTGGTAGTGGGGGCGTTCGCAAGGGATAGAAAACATGGGGGCTGCCATTTTGGTGACCCTCCTCCTTCAGAAGGTGATACAGTTAGGTTCAATCATATTATGAAATGATGGCTATAAGAGAGTGGTATGCATTTTGGCCCCCTTCCCCCAAAAAAGCATTTACTCTGAAACAAGGAAGTCTTTATTCACTCACTTGGGGGAACAGATGACTTTCAGAGAATAATTTACTCACTGTAAGAACAAGGCTACTAATAAATGATGGAAATAATGAGGACAAGAACAATACCAATAGTAATAATAAGTGGGCTTATGAGAGTGACACGTGGCCTTCCAGCAGCCTTTGGCTCTGAGGTGACAGCATTATTCTCCCTGCAGAAACCTGAAAAGTGAGATGTGGTGGGAAATCAGGAAGACATGTGACTTTGCTCATAATTGGAGAACACTACTTTTCAGCTTGTATACACCTTTATCAGGTAAGTCTTCATGGAGCAACTCTATTTAACTAAGTGTGACCTTCCTGTTACATTGAGTGTATCTTTCATGAGATGATGATTACTATCCCCATTTTTCCTCCAGCATGGCCGTGACATGTATAAGGCATTTCCAAGGGTGAGACTAAATGTTCAAAGAAAGCAACCAGGTTTCACAAACTACCACAAAGTAAATTAAAAGACAAATATCACAATTTCTTCTCATACTGGGTTTTCGAGTAAAGAGATTGGGTTCTAATCTCAGTTCTGCCATTTCTTCACTGGGGGTTTTGTTTTAATCTTAGTTTCTCCTTTTTTCTTCCCTCCCTCCCTTTCTCTCTCCTTTTCTTCTTTTCTTCCCTCCTTCCTACATGGTTTGGCTGTGTCCCCACCCAAATCTCATCTTGAATTGTAGTTCCCATAATTCCCACGTGTGGTGAGAGGGATCTGGTGGAGGTAATTAAATTATAAGGATGGTTTCCTCATGCCATCATTGTGATAGTAAGTTCTCACGAGATCCGATAGTTTTATAATGGGCTTCCCCTTTCATTTGGCTCTCATTCTTCTCTCTTGCCGTCTTGTGAAGAAGGATGTGTTTGCTTCTCCTTTAGACATGATTATAAGTTTCCTGAGCCTTGTCCAACCCTGTAGAACTCTGAGCCAATTTAATCTGCTTCCTTTATAAATTACTCAGTCTCTGTCCTTATAGCAACATGAGAATGAACTAATATACCTTTCATTAATTAAATTAGCACTCATCTCAACAGTTGAAAAAAAAAGTTTTTACAAAGGTTTTGAAGCATTGAAGATAATGAGTTATTAAAAACTAGATATTTGATTTAAGGATTACACTTGTTTTTTCTCTTTTGATTCCATGTCAACATTCTGGAGTTGGTAGGGCTTCTCCCATTACCTCCATTACCCAGATGGGGAAACTCTTTAAATGCCTCTGTTAAGATCCACTTTGCGATTTAGTAAAATGTTGTGTCTGATATCATTAACTCTCTCCTCTCTGTGAAATCTGTGAACATCTGGTGCTGATAGTATTATGAATCCCTCCAAGTAGAGGCGTGGTCTTCAGTCATCCAGAGGAGGCGCTCCAAACACCACTGTAGCACCAGTTTGCCTGGGCTGCCTCCTGATCCTGCTGTATCCTGGCTCAGTGAACTGCAACAGACTGGGGGACCAATCTGGCCTCAGATTCTACATCTGTAAAATTCATGGGGTTTCGGTAAGAACTGAGTGGTCAATACAAACGAAGCCTTTCAAAAGAGCCTGGCACATAGAAAGACCTCACAAAATGATATTTGATACCATTATTCATTGCAATTGCCATTGTTGTTGCTTTCTTATGAAAATAATCATTCAGAGGCCTGAAGGAAGACTTGTGTTGGAACCTAAGGTGGAAATATAAAAGTTTTGAATGTTATTGTTGTTGGAAATACAATTAATTTTCCCCAAAAGCTCTGACTATATGATGATTCAATACTTTTATTTATGCTATTTGTGGTGTAGAACTATAAATCCTAAAAAAAAAACAACCCTAAAAACCTGTTTTCATGTTGCAAGTAGATAAGAAGATTTAAAATCCAGAAAAGAATAATTTTTCCCATGATATAAAAAGGCAGATGAATAAAACTCCTCTCACTTTAGAATAAAATAGGAAATACATACACTTTATGTTAGTTCTTTCTTCACAGCTCATTTTATTTCTTTTGATTCAGGATTAAGCACCAGAATCCACCAGATTGAAGTGGTCAGGCATCTTCAGTTAGCACCTTGGTGAGGATATATTATATTAGTAATTTGTTTTTTTATCCACATACTTTTTTTGGAGTGGGGATTCTAAAGGAATTTTAATGTTTTCAAGTAAAAGAATTGTACTCCGTAGTCTTGGACTGCCTAGGAAAACATCCCTTGGATTCTGTGCTGGGGATATTGCTGGGGGTTCAAGTCCACATCTGGACACAATGATCACCCTGTCACTAAAACAGCCCTAAACAAATGGCAAGCAAGCAAACAAAAATAGACAAGCCAACTAATCAGTCAAACAAACGAACACAAAAACCTCGTAGAGTGTGGAAGAAAGCTATACTCCAGAGAGTTTCCTATGTTCAACTTGTATGTTCATAATATACAGTGAAGGTGAGAAAACGATTTTTTTTCCCTTACACAACCCCCTTCCTCCTTATTAGGCTTTGAGATTTGATTTTATTCTGCAATAAGTTAACTTTTCACCTCAAATGGTAGAAAAGGTGACACAAGTGTATCTGTGGATAGATGGTTAGGTGAACTTAAAGGATGCACATGGCAGAGTTGTATGTGTGTGATGGGCATAATGTGTGTAATGTGTGTAGTGTGTGTGCATATGCACAGGGAATCATTTCTTTGAATGAGGTGAAAACACATCAATTCTTAACTGTTTATTCAAGCCAAACATGAGCATGTGAGTTCCTGTATTCCCACAACTTGGCAATCTTGGGCAGATCCTGGAAAATGCTGCCACTCTGAGGTAGTGGAACATCCTCTAGTGTCTTTTTATTATGGGAATAGTTTCATTTCTGTAACTGAAATGTCCCATCTAGTGTAATAAAACTACAAACTTCTTTCATAGTTAATTCTTCTGCCTTCCCTCTGCTGGGACCTGCTCTAGAACAGAAAGACTGAAGTTGGTTAACACACGATGGGCTTCTTTCTGCTTCTCCAGCCTTATTCTTGACTTTTCCTCCACAGTTCTCCAGCTGTGGCTCCTCATGCCTGCAGAGTTGGAGGTGGAGGCAGAGGAGAGCAGAAGTGAGGCAGAGAAGGCCTCCCTTGGCTGGTGCAGATTTTGATGTGACATTGGGGTCATCTGGATGGCTGCTGTACAGCACGGCCACCTTGTCCTCCTCTGGGGCTCCCAGTGACTTTCCCTAAGGTTCCCTGCTGGGCACTCCTAGCTGCAGTTCTTGTGCTATGGGCTTGGTCTCCTTCCCCATTCGGCACTCATCACTCACTCCAATCCTCTGCCCCTTTCGTGGGCTCTCCGACCTTCCAGGAAGCCTTCCCTGGGCAGTTGGCTTCATTCATCCCTGTCCTACTGTCTTTGAAAGTGCAGCTCACTCTCAATGCAGTTTTTCTCTTCCTCACCTTTGTTGATGTAGCTCAAGAGCCTCTCACCCCTAGATCTCTCACACTTTTCTAAGATACCTTCTAGTTCTGCCTGACCTTAGATTTCACAGGACATACAGGGCCACCTTTTTGGGCGTGCAGCCTGCAGAATTGTAGAAGGCACTGCACCAGAAGGGACTTGTTCTTGCTTTAATGATCTGGTGTTGCCATCTTGAAAGTACTGATAATTTTTTTGAACTTGTGTTTTATAAGTGAAATTTAATGAAACAATGGAGCATTCACACATTTGCTGGTGCCGCCTTCACACAAAGGATTCATGATGGCCCATGAGTGCAGAATTCTGGTGAGAGTTCAGAGAGACTCTAAGCTAGTACAAAGCATTACGAAAACTGGCTTCCACAGAATGTTGGCAGAAAATGCACATATTAAGAGTGAAAAGAGAAACAGCTGAGTTTGTTTTGTGCAGGTTTTCCACTCTTCTCATCAGAATGAAATATATATGCATATATAAAGCTATGAAATACAACCGTATTTGAAGTGACTTCACATGTGAGTTCAATGCTCTTGTATTTGCACTTGCAACTGGCATTTTTCAATGTAAAGAGAAATGATAACATTCATGCAAATAATTTAAAATTGTAAGTTTTCTTTGCTTAGAACAACATTAAATGTGTGTGTGTACAGGAATATGCAGATGAAACTTCGCTTTTTCTGCATATGAACCGCAAGACTCCAGAGTTTCTTACATCTTCATGTTTATAATGTACAGTCGAAACACAAATGTGTTTTTTTTCCTTCTACCCAACCTTTCTCCCTCTGTATTAGATTCCAAAATTTGATTTTATTCTAAAATGGGTTAAGTTTTATGCAAATGGTAAAATAAGTGACAAAAGGCTATTTGTGTTTGTAAAAGCTTAGATGAGCATCCACGTGCAGAGATGCATGCATGTGCGCACATGCACAAGGACACACACCACTCGCTCAGCAGAATTGTTTTTAGTACTCCCTGCAGGGAAGAGTCATGAATGATATTCCAAACGCATCTCAATCTTCTAAATACTTAAGTCATCTGCCCTCCTAATACAATCTCCAAACTGAGGAGAAGTGATTGCTTCCATTAGCTCTGAACAGAATATCAAATATATTTGATCCTTCAGAGCACTTCATCCCAGAGTAGGTCTATGAAAAATCAAAGCAAATTATATTTGGCTTAGGAATGGGAGGGGCTGTTTTTTAAACACCCAAAACAGTGTGTTTAAAGTGTGATTCACTGACAACTTGTACCAGAACCACCTGTGAAGCTTGCTCAGTAAAATCATGTTTTCTGGGCCCCTCTCTAGATCCATCAAATCAGAAAATCTGTAAGTGAGGCCAAGAAAGTTTTTAGCAAAGTCATCAGGGGTTCTTACTCACATCAAGCCTGAGATGCAGTGATTCCCAAGTGCCGTTTCTGACAACTCTCGATGAGAAGGCCCGGCTCCTGCCTGGGATGCTTTGCATTTGGTTGTTCTCAGGTGCATCTGAACTTGTGAATTAGAGTTGGCAGCTAAGAAAACCAAGAGAGGAAAATGCACCATTCAGAAACAGTCCTCACCTTCTCTTCTCTATCCTGCCAGGGCCAATGTAGCCTGAAGCCCAATCTTACCCATTTAATGGAGAAGATGGAAAGTGTCTACGCATTTTGGCACTGTGAGTATGAAGAAAAAAATTGTGATTCTTTGAGGAACGTTGACTTTAGTGGAGTTCTTAGATGTTCCCTGGATTCATTCATTTATTCCTCTGTCCATTCTTTTATGCATTCAGTAAACATGTATTAATTGGCCCTATGCCAGGACATGGGCTTCGTTTTTGTTCACAAAGGTGAACAAAACGGAGCCCATGTCCTTTAAGTGTGAAGGTGGATGACCAGAAGGTGCAATGCGTTATTCTATGGCAGCAGTGAACCCACCTCTAAAGCAGACTTGCACCATTCAAGGCTTTCCAGAGGAGGCCACACCTAGTCTGGGTTTTGAAGAGTGATTAGGAGTTGGTCCAATGTGGGGCTGGGCAGGGTGAGAAAGGCACTTGAGGCAGAGGGTGGTGTGTGTGACACAGAGTGTGAAACAAATTGGGGCTTGGTGACTGCAGATCATATTGTGTGACTGGGAGAGTAGCAGGAGTGTTCTGATACCTCAGCATGTCATGTGTGGATTTAAGAAGTAAGAGTCTCTCTCTCAAAGCTATACAGGGATGTTGATGGGTTTGCATAGGAGAGAGCAAGATAAGATTTGGTCTGGCAAATCGTACCATTGCTGTCACTCACAAAGGAACAGAAAGCAGAGAGACCCATTAAGAGATAAATCCTGGCTGGATGTGGTGGTTCATGCCTGTAATCCCAGCACTTTGGAGGCCAAGGCGGGAGGATCACGAGGTCAGGAGTTTGAAACCAGCTTGGCCAACTGGGTGAAAGCTTGTTGCTACTAAAAATACAAAAATTAGGCATGGTGGGGCGTACCTGTAGTCCTAGCTACTTGGGAGGCTGAGGCAGAAGAATTGCTTGAACCCAGGAGGCAGAGGTTGCAATGAGCTGAGATTGTGCCACTGCACTCCAGCCTGGGTGACAGAACTAGACTCTGTCTCAAAAAAAAAAAAAAAAAAAAAAAGAGATAAGTCCTGAGTTACAACAGTGACTCATTTAAAATAGACTAAAATAGTCTCTTTTAAAATAGAGGGAAATGACCGATAAAAGAGACATTAATCTGCAGAACTCAGTAACCGACTGGACATGAGCAAGGGAGGAGATGAAGGAGTTAAGAATCACACCTGGGTGTATGACCTGGACAACTCCAAGGGTGTCGTCATGCAAGATAAAGGAATTAGGAAAAACAAGGTTTGGTGGAAGAAGATGAAGGATGATCAAGGTCAGTTTGGACTGAGTTTTAGGTGCCTCTGGCACATTTGGGAGAAGATATCTAGTAGCAGGGGAATCACAGGGTTGGAAGGAAGGAAGGCGGCCAGGGCTTGAAGATGGAAATGTGGGAGCCATTGCAGGAGCCTGAGGCCCTGTGAGGAGAGGGTGAGATGCACAGAGCAGAAATGGAGTGCCCAGCTCAGAGCAGGTAGGATGGAAGCTGGGGACAGATGGAGAAAGAAGACCCAGGGAGGAGGCTTAGAACCACTGGCCAGAGAGGGCATTTGGTGATTCCGACATGGGTCCATCCTCTTTGGCCGCTTACTTGCCAAGTATTGCCATGTAGTAGGCCCTTGGTGACGTCTGTTTTCACCAGCAGCTACTTTCTCTCCTTTCTGTTCTAACCTAAAGATCACAGGCAGACATCCTTGGCAACAGGAGGGTCCTAGATGGCCCTTTCCATGGGCTCAAGCTTGATGACTTGAGTGAAGTACAGCACCCTCATGACTACTGGGCACTGGTGACCAATAAAGGGAAGTGTAAGGAGGAGCTGGGTTACTCATCTCTGTGGCTGCTGGACAGACACAGGAAGTGAGTTCAGAAGCCAGAACCCCTGTCAGAGGTGGCCATGAGACCACCAGAGTCTCCATGAACCCCCATCCAGGGCACTTGTCATGTTTAATGCAGTGAGGGGAGGCAGTGTGATGTAGCTAGCAGGTGCCCTGGCTTTGGGGTCAGATCTCCCTGTTGTACTTTCTAACCATGTAACTTTAAGCCAGAAGTTACTTTAACTTCCTACATCTCAGCTCTCTCCTCTAAATTAGGAAAATGCATAGTCCCAGGGTCATCCTGCAGATGAAAACAGGTAAGTATGCCTTTGTGAATCCTCCAGCACAGTGCTCGAGACAGGATAGCAGGTGTTCAGGAAATGACAGCCACCTTCTTCCTTCCCTCTCTTTCCTCAGCCCTGGCCAGAGGTATGGTATTCATCTGTAAGGGGTTTTGAGGGTTTGGGCTGAGACTTACACTTGAGTCCATGAGATGGACAAGCAGCAAAGGGTGTTTCAGGGAGGGGAAGAGCGAGGGCTAAAGTGAGGTGCTGTGGAAGGGCATGGCAAGTTTGAGGAGAGACAACTAAGCAAGTGATGTGGTGAGGATGTCAAAAACTTTGCTGGGGATGAGCCTGGGAAGCTATATATGGGGCTGGATTTTAAAGAGCATTGAGAGCTCTGCCAAGGAGTCTTACTTGATCCCTTAGGCTATGGGGTTCCTGATGGGATGGGAGGTGGGGCTGATACTAAGACATCAGTGCCCTGGAGTCACCGTTCTTTGACAGCTTCTAACAAGGAGCAGTTCTATGTCTCTATAGGGAAACTCTTAGGGAGGAATTTTAACCCCCTGATAGCTGAGGGGGAGAAACATATTGAACGAAGAGGCTGAGGGTTTCCCAGGACCCCATCAACATAAATTACCAAACTGCTTATAGCTAAGACTCCACTGCCTGGAAACCAACTGACCACCATGGCCTCAGAACCTGGACACTTTGACAACTGGATTCTTGACGTCCTTTGATCTAAAGCTGGAACCCTACTACTTTATCACCTTCAACGTGTTTTTCAATATCTCCTTTCCTGACTGTGGAAGGCAGGTAACCTATGTGCTTTTACCATGTTAGGCTCCGTGCCAGGCCTTCTCCCTTGAGTTCTGTGCTGTAATTCTCATAACCACATTTCAGGACTGATACTTTTCCCTAGCTTACAGTGGAAACACCAAGACAGAGAGATGAAGTAGTTTGTCCCTAATCCCTCAGGTTATAAATGGTGCAGTCAGAATTCACACCATGGCTTTCTGACCATAGCAGCCTGTTCATTTTATTACCATTTCCATCCATCCTCTGTCCTATAGCCAAGGCACCCCAACATGACTTCCTGTGCTCGTGGTCCTGGGGCAGGTTTGGGTGCCTGGGAGGGTGGAGGAAGGGAGAGAGCAAGCTCATGGTGGGACTAGGTATAAACTTTATTGTCCTGGAGGGTTTACTTTTGGTTAGTCTCCATTCATTTTCAAGGTTTTGTGACGAGCTCGTGCTTTAACAAAACTGCAATTCTAAAGGCATTAGAACTCTGCTGAAAAGGAAGTGTCCCAATGTTCTGTGGGTCCAGCGTATCCGTAGTTCAGAAAACCCACGACTTTGGCAGGGCTATTGATGCTCACCTCACATCTGCACGCAATGGCCATTGTAGGCACCCCCTCAGTTTTCAAGGAATCTGGGGGCTGTCGTCATAGCTGAGACTTCCTAAGCCATGCTGAGTGTGGCAGCTTCTCAGGGAGGGAAACAGGGCCAGAAACATTCATAATTAGCTGTGTATTAGCCCAGCCTCAGGGACTAATAAGCCAGGCTGAGGCTAATTCTGAGAGATGGATGTGTTTCTGGCCTCCCTGCTGGCAGGCAGCTGTCTACAGTATGGCAGGGGGAAGTGGCACAGAGCAAAGTCCCCTGCAGGTTCCTTGTCCTTCGAACCCACGGGGGATGATGCTGCCTTATAAAAGATAGTCATGGATACTCTACTAACCCACATGCCTCAGTTTCCCCCACCCTAAACTATTGTACAGAACTGCCTTGAATGGAAAAAAGATACCTTTTGGGTGAGCAAAAGGAGTAACCACAGCCTTGGTAAGAGACTAGAGGGAGGAGCCCTGGTGGAACAGGGGTCAGCCTGCAGTCGTGGAGCCCCGCAAGCTCTGGTAGAGAACACATGGGTCTGAGTCCACAGCTTCCAGACTGCAATGGGGCAGAGAGGCCTGGCTGTTCCCTGCATGTGGCAAGTGAGTGATGGAAGATTGAGCGTGAGATAAGTGCCCTGGGTTCTGCTTCTCTGTCTGGAGCTGAGCTTGCCCAAAAGGGGACAAAACCATAATCAAAGCTGCAAATCGGATTCTTTAGAGACTTCAGCCTCTGTTCTGCTGCAGGTCTCTGCCTCTGCTGCCCTGCCTACACTGCTGCCCCTCAACACCTCCTGGCCTGTTTCTCTGTGGACCTCCAGCAAGTCTTGCTTGATATAACTTCCTTTTACTCCACATTCTTCTTGGACAGCATCCAGTGTTGTCCCTTCCATCATGTGGGAAAAGAGCAAAGGGAAGAAGCATGTTCCCATCAGCGCTTAATGGTTTGCATTAATTATTTCACTTAATTCTAAAAATAATCCTGTACGGTGTGTACCATCTATAATGGTACATATAGTTGTATAAAAATAAATGTATAAAACGATTTAAGAATAAATGGTATAAAATGGTATAAAAATAATCCAATATGGTATATACTGAAGTTCATGAAGTTTGGGTAATTGACCAAGGTCTTTTAGCTGGTGATTGACATTTGAATCCACTTCAGAGGTTTTATAGAACTTTCTTGCACCAGGGAAAGAGATCCAGTGCTGGGGCATTTAGCTTCGTTTCCTCTCCCAGAGAGGCCTCCTTCCAGAGACTTGCAGAGGAGTGGGTTTCCTCACCTCTCCAGGCAGCCCTTCCCTGCATAGCATCAAGAGCACCCTGTCCCTGTGTAAAGTAAGAGTCTGGCATAGCAGTCACTTTGTGTCTCACTTCTGTCTCTTTCTAGCTGCATGACACTGATAAAGTTACTTAACTTCTCTTGGTTTCAATTTCCTTATTACTAAAGGGAACCGGAGGTATAGATGGTAAAACCCCATAGGATTATGTTGAGGCTTACAGCAAAGAGTGTGTGCAGTATAGCCCGTACTGTTTCTAGCATCAAGCACATACCAATGAACAGCAGTAGTAATTGCCAGGCAATTTTTCGACACATCAGTTTAGTTTGATTCATATCTAGGAACATGTGAGTGCTGAGAGGTACAGATGCTGTGTGATGTAGTGGAACAGGCATCGGAGCTAAGTCTGAGCAGTTGAGTACTTGTCTTGAATCAGCCACCTGCTAGACTGAGAGTGTGGATGAGATGTGGAATCACTCCAAGCCTCTGTTTCGTCTTCTGTAAAGTGAGAGCTTAGCTGTGACCCCTGTCCCATGTGCTGACCTCATAGGGCTATTTGGAGGATCTATAAGGTGGTGTCCATGCCAGGGTTGTATGCAGGGGAGTTGTTGGTGTTATGCAAAACTGGGACAGAACCCTGTCTCTGCCCCAGAGGAATGCTTGGTGTGATTGGTGACACTCAGCTAGGAAACTTGGGGAAAACACTGGTATCACACCAGGGCTGACGTGATGCCACAGACAAAGCTGGAAACTCTGGCCCACAGCCTGCTGCTGGCGTGAGGCTTGTTTGGATTTGTGGGTCCTCACTGCAGATGGAGGAGCTCAGCAGCTCTTGAGGAGATTTTTGCTTTCAGGAAACAAATTCAATTCCTATCTTTGAAATTCTGTTGTCTTTTAGGGCCAGCTGGGTCTGCCTGAAATCTTGGCCATCATTTGAGGATATTTCTGTGCATGTGGAGATTATTCCAAAAAAGCCTCCCCACTCCTTCTTGCCTTTTCCAGCTCCTTCCAATGTTTCCAGGGGAAGGGAAAGTGGAATTCACTCTTCATCCCTGTATGTGAGGCATGGTGTTAGACGGTGTGCATACATTTTCCCGTTTCATTGTCACAACATTGTTACTTGGTAGATATTACCATCAGTTTATAGATGTTGAATGAGAGTCAGAATCAGTAAATTTAAAGGAGAACTTTATTCCTGGGTTCACATGCATGAAACATATGACAACATATGACCCGTGTTCAGTTTGGGGTGGAGATTTAACATTTAAATGATCACTAGCAGCTCAGGATTGCAGCTCCCAGTAAAAGCGCAAAGAGCCAGTGGACGCCACACTTACCGATAAATTTTCACTGCCCACGGACCAGGACATTCCCAGTGGAGGAGCCCCACGGGTCGCCAGCACGACCCTTTCGGCTGGC
>CAUYQU010024255.1:0-89043 GCA_963574635.1 Cheracebus regulus | reverse complement strand
ATCACATAATAGGAAATAAATCACTTTTTAGTAATTGCATAAGCATTTCACAGATTTAAATGAAATCCTGAGCAATAGAGCAAGATTCTCGTTCTCTCTCCCTCCTTCTCTCTTTCTTTTTTCTCTTTATTCTACTTCTTTCTTTCTAAAAAAAAAAAAAAAAAAAAAAAAAAAAAAACAAGACAAAGCAAAATTAAATTAAAAAGGGTCCTAAATACAAATAAAGTGCCCTGTGTACTGAGAAATAAGAGTAACTCAATTCTCTGAACATGAGACTATAACATAAAATAAATGTCATTTAATCAAATAAAAATAAATTATGTTTCATGATATACTAATCCTATGGTTGGAGCCTAATTTTTCCAACAATGTCATAAGGTAATTCATAGTATTGTCTCCCTAGGGTGTTAAATTTGTGTATATTTATCTATTATGACACAACAAATGTAATCAAAATTTTAATACCTCAAGAATGGATGTTTTATTTCAACAATGCAAATAATTTAACTCAAATAGAAGTAAAATTTACAAATTTTGTAATTTGTGCTCGAGATAGCTCTTTTGGCATTTAGCTATTATAAGTTGTTCGGATGTGAGTATCCATTATACTTTTAAACCAGTTGACTCTGAGTGCTTCTGGTTCCACCATAAAATTTGATAAACAAACTTTGTAGCAGAAAAGAAAATGTATTTGCTCTTTGAGGGTAAACTTATTCTCAATAATATAATTTCAAAAAAAGACTAATTTGTATGAGGTATGGGTGTGAAGCTGCAGGCTGGAAAAAACTCTAATGACTTGTGATTGGTACCATTAATAACTTCTGTGCGTTCTTATTCAGACTATCAGGAAGCTGCTGTGTACTGCATGGTTTCTTTCCTTTCCAGAGCCTCACTTGGAAGAAATAATTGAGTTCCAAAAGCCCAGTACCAATAAGAACAATTTCCCTATAGCATTTGTTGGCTGGCGATTCAATTCTGTGTTTTCAAAATAGGATTTCAAGCCTGATGTGAAATAGCCCATAATAATCTAATTCCAAATTTTACGGATAGATTGATAGATATTGATGTATGTAGATTGTTTTGATATATTTTAAAGTACTTTTTACAAAGTAATAAAATATGTTTAGTAAGAAAAACATCTACTGCTGATATATCAAGTTGTGTATCGATATAATTAGCTTGGATATGTGTACTTTTGATGAATATACAGGAAGCATGCACAAAGGTAAAAACCCATAAAAGTGACTGAGTCAAGATTTGCATTAATTCTGAACTCCAAGGTTAAGCTATTAATCACTACATCTATTGCTATGTGAAACCATATTAGAAACAGTTCTGACTAATATTATTAACTGAATATATGTGTACCCCTACAGTTTTTATGTTGAAACCATAAACTCAATGTGATGGTAGGTGCCTTCGGGAAGTGATTAGAGCATAAGAGTAGAATGTTTGTAAGTGGATTAGTAATCTTAGGAAAGGAACGCCAGAGAATTCTCTCATCCAATTTCTACCATATGAAGATGCAAGAAAAAACAAGCCATCTGCAAACTGGAAAGGGGTCATCAGTAGATCTTGACCACACTGTTACCCTGATCTCAGACTTCCACCTTTCAGCACTGTGAGAAACACATTTATATTACTTGAAAGCCACCCAGTCCACGGTATCTTATTATTGCAGCCTACATGGACTAAGACATCAAAGCAGAGGAGAAAAATTTTGTTATCACAATAGTAGCTAAGTTCTGCATTTTCAGAGTCAGAAGACATTGTATATGTTAATAGGTGTTTACCTATCAGGGTGCCTATCCTCATGAAAGGCAGTCCTTTTAGTTTTCATAGGATATATTTTCAATTAGCTTAAAATTCATATGGGACTTAGTATTCATAAGTCCTATTAAAGTAACTTTTTATGCAGTTTTTATTCTAAAGTTTTACCATTTTATTTATTTATTTGATTATTTTTTATTAGTTTGGGGGTACATGTGCAGAATGTGCAGATTTGTTATATAGCTATACACATGCCATGGTAGTTTGCTGCATCCATCACCCCATCTACATTAGGTATTTCTCCTAATGCTATCCCTCCCCTAGTCCCCCATCCCACTGTTATCCCTCCCTTAGCCATCCAACCCCACAACAGACCCCAGTGTGTGATGTCCCCCCCACCCACGTGTCCAGGTGTCCTCATTGTTCAACTCCAGTGATGAGTGAGAATATGCGGTGTTTGGTTTTCTGTTCTTGTGTCAATTTGCTGAGAATGATGGTTTCCAACTTCATCCATGTCCCTGCAAAGGACATGAACTCATTCTTTTATATGGCTGCATAGTATTCTGTGGTGTATATGTGCCACATTTTATTTATCTATTCTATCATTAATGAGCATTTGGGTTGGTTCCAAGTCTTTGATATTGTGAACAGCACCAAAATAAACATATATGTGCATGTGTCTTTATAGTAGAATGATTTATAATCCCAGTAATAGGATTGCTGAGTTAAATAGTATTTCCATTTGTAGATCCTTGAGGAATCGCTACACTGTCTTCCACAATGACTGAACTAATTTACACTCCCACCAACAGTGTAAAAGTATTCCTATTTCTCCACATCCTCTCCAGCATCTGTTGTCTCCTGATTTTTTAATGATCATCTTTCTAACTGGCATGAGATGGTATCTCAATGTAGTTTTGATTTGCATTTCTCTAATGACCAGGGATGATGAGATTTTGTGTGTGTGTGTGTGGGTGTGTTGGCTGCATAAATGTCTTCTTATAAATGTCTTCTTTAGAGAAGTGTCTGTTCATACCCTTTGCCCTATTTTTTATAGGGTTGTTTGTTTTTTTCTTGTAATTTTTTTAAGTTCCTTGTAGATTCTGTATATTAGCACTTTGTCAGATGAGTAGATTGAAAAAAAAATTTTCCCATTCTCTTGGTTGCCAGTTCAGTCTAATGATAGTTTATTTTGCTGTACAGAAGTTCTCTAGTTTAATTAGATTCCATTTTTTTATTTTGGTTTTTGTTGCCATAGCTTTTGGTGTTTTAGTCATAAAGTCCTTGCCCATGCCTATGTCCTGAATGGTATTGTCTAGGTTTTTTCCTAGGATTTTTATGGTGTTAGATCTTACGTTTAGATCTTTAATTCATCTTGTGAGTTAATTTTGGTGTAAGGTTTAAGAAAGTCATCCAGTTTCAGCTTTCTACATGTGTCTAGCCAGTTCTCCCAACACTATTTATTAAATAGGAAATCCAACAACAGACAGAGAGCCAAATCATGAGTGAACTCCCATTCACAATTGCTACAAATAAAGTAAAATACCTAGAAACATAACTTACAAGGAATGTGAAGGACCTCTTCAAGGAGAACTACAAATCACTGCTCAGGGAAATAAGAGAGGACATAACAGATAGAAAAACATTCCATGCTGATGGTTAGGAAAAAATCAATATCATGAAAATGGACATACTGCCCAAAGTAAGTTATAGATTTAGTGTTATACCCAGCAAACTACCATTGACTTACTTCACAGAATTGTAAAAAACACCTTAAATTTTATATGGAACCAAAAAGAGCCCACATAGCCAAGACAATCTTAAGCAGAAAAACAAAACAAAACAAAACAAAACAAAACAAAAATGCTGCAGGTATCATACTACCTGACTTCAAAGTGTATTAGAAGGCTACAGCAATCAAAACAGCATAGTATTGTTACCAAAACAGAGATATAGACCAATGGAACAGAACAGAGGCCTCAGAAATAATGCCACACATTTACAACCATCTGATCTTTGACAAACCTGACAAAAACAAGCCATTTTATTTATGTTTTCATCATTATTTTTGGTTCATTACAAAACAAGGACAATGTTCGTGACAACATAAATTAATTAAGTTACCAGCATAACTATGCTTTTACATTTATATTCTTTTTTTCATGCATCCTCCCCTCTACCATTTCCAACCTCTGGTAACCACCATCTTATTTTCTATCTTTATGAGATCCACTATTAGCTCTGATATATAACTGAGAACCTATGATATTTGTCTCTCTTTGCCTGGATTATTTCACTTAACATAATGGCCTTCAGTTACATCCATGTTGCTCCAAATGACAGTATTTTGTTTTTATGGCTAAATAATATAGTATTATTATTGTCTAGGCACTTAATTTCATATTTTGGCTATTGTGAATAACACTGCAATAAACACAGAAGTCCAGGTATCCCTTATTGATCTCCCTTACTTTGCAGCTATACCCAGTAGAGGAATTGCTGATTCATATTGTGGTTCTATTGTTACCGTTTTGGGAACATTCTTACTGTTCTTTATAGTGGTTGTAGTAATTTACACTTACAACAACAGTGTACAAGTTTTCCTCTTTCTCCACATGTTCACTGGTGTATTATTCCCTGCCTTTTTGATATAAAATATTTTGACTTGGGTGAGATCATATCTCATTTTGGTTTCAATTTGCATTTCTTTTATGATTAGTGATATTGAGCTTTTTTCATATACTTATTTGCCATTTGCATGTATTCTTTCAAGAAATGTTTGTTTAGAGCTTTTGTCCAATTTTTAATTGGATTGCTTTTTGCTTTTTTTTTTTTGCTACTAAGTTGTTTGAGCACCTTATGTATTCTGGTTATTTGTCAGATGGATAGTTTGCAAATATTTTCTCGTTCTATGGATTGTCCTTTCACTTTGTTTATTGTTTGCTTTGCTGCACAGAAGCTTTTTAGCTTGATATATAATCATAGTTGTCTATTTTGCTTTTGATTCCTGTGTTTTTGAAGTCTTATAAAAAAAAAATTCCTAGGCGATGTCCTGAAGTATTTTTCGATTATTTTCCTCTGTTACTTTCACAGTTTCAGGCCCTAGATTTAAGTTTGGTTTTGTTTACAATGAGTGATAGGAATCTGGTTTCATTCTTTTGAATATAGATGTCCAGTTTCACCAGCATTGTTTATTGAAAGGACTGCATATTTTTGATGACTTTGTCAAAAATTAGTTGGCAGAAAAATGCATAAATTTATATCTGGATTTTCTATTCTGTTGCACATGTTTTTATGTCTGTTTTTTATGCTGGTACCATACTGTTGTGGTTACTAAAGATTCACAGTAAATTTTGAAGTTAGGTAGTGCCTCCAGCTTTGTTCTATTTGCTCAGGATTGTTTTGGCTATTGTGGGCCTTTTGTGGTTTCATGTAAATTTTAAGATTTTTATTTTTCATTTCAGTGAAAAATGTCATTGATATTTTGATAAGCATTACGGTGAATCTGTAAATTGCTTTGATTAGTTTTGTCATTTTAATGATATTAACTCTTTCAGTCCATGAGCCTGGAGTGTCTTTCTTTTTTTGTGTGTCCCCTTCCTTTTCTTCTATCAGTTTTAGTTTTTCTTGTACAGATATTTTATTTCTTTAATTTAATTTCTAAATAATTTATATTTTTGTAGCTATTGTAAATGAGAGCTTTCTTGATTTTTTTTTCAGATTGTTTGCCGTTGATGTATACACATGCTACAAAATTTAGTATGCTGATTGTGTGTCTTTCAAATTCACTGAATTTTTTTTATCAGCTCTAACAGTTTTTTGGCATAGTCTTTAGATTTTTTTAGGTATAAGATCATGTCACCTGTGAACAAGGCTAATTTAACTTCCTCCTTTCCAATTTGAAAGCCTTTTATTTCTTTCAATTGCCCAATTGCTCTGGCCAACACTTCAAATATTATGTTGAACAATGGTGGTTAAAGTGGGCATTGTTTTCTTGTACTAATCCTTATGGGAAAGGCCTTCATTTCTTCTTTGCTCAATACCATGTTCACTGTGGGTTTGTCTTATATGTTCTTTATTATTTTGAGGAATTTTCCTTCTAGACTCATTTTGACATGGATTTTATCAAAAAAGGATATTGAATTTTATCTAATGCTTTTTATCATTTATTGAAATAATCATATGACTTCCTTTCTTGATTCTGATAATGTAATTCATCACATGTATTGATATGTATATGTTGTACTATCCTTGCATTCTTGGTATAAATCTCATTCGATCGTGGTGAATGATTATTTAGTGTGATGTTGAATTCAGTTTGCTAAAATTTGGTGAGAATTTTTTTATCTTTGTTTATCGGTGCTATTGACTAGTAGTTTTGTTTTTGTTGTTGTTGTGTCTTTGTCTGGTACTGGTAACAGGGTAAATACTGGCCTCATAGAATGAGTTTGGATGTATTTCCTCCTCTTCAAATTTTTTGAAATATATGTTCCTTAACTTAAGACATTCAGGTTCTCATTTTAAATTCAAATACAAGACAAATATTCCATGCTCCATATAATATTCCACAGGTTATTACACTGGAATAAGGGAGGACTATTTTACCATTGTGTTACATATACCTATTGGTAGAGTGAAGAAGATAAAATTTATATACCTTTGTTCTGAATTATCTCCTTTATGAAATCAGTAATTTCAGGTTTCTATGGGATTTTGCTATCAAGGAGCATAGTATTTTACTATCAAGGAGCATAATATTTTACATTTAAAAAGGGTTTTAATATTACACTAATGTCCTTACCTTGTAAATGAACAAACTGTTTAAATTCATTAAATGATTCACCAAAATGTCAAAAAACAAACAAACAAACAAAACCACCTATTTAGTAAGAGAGTCATTACTAAGTGTTGGCAAAGCTCATCCAATTGTCTTTCCACTATAGGGAGACTGCCCGCAATGAAGAATAGTAGTTGTATAGAATTACTTAGTTTCCTTCTGTCCTATTTTAAGTCAAAATGATAGTATTAAACATCCAACTATCTGAATTTTTGTAACCTATATTTTGCCAATCTTTTCAATGCCTCTTATCTAAAAATTAAGAGGCATCTATTCTTATTTCCAAATAGAATTTTCTTCAATTGTTATGTCCCCATGTATAAAAAAGTTTACATTTTTTTTTTCTGTGATTGTCTGAACAACATTGACCTGATTTCAAAATAAATAACTCCACAAAATCTAATGGTAGAACACAGAATAATACACAGTAAAATGGAAGGTTATATTTTCAAAACTATAATTTCAAATTATTGATCAATGGTAATTTGGGCACCTCTGGGTTAGTTCATGGGCATGTGGTAAACAAGCAAACCCTTTAGGGTAAATACAAATGATTAATATTAACATAATTGAATTCAATTATTTTTCATAGATTTACTAAGCCAATATTTTCTCCTTTATTCCCCTATGGTTGGCCTATATTTCTAATCTGTTCCTCTTATTTGGTTTGGTTGTTTAGACATTGGTATTACCTCTTCTTAAGACAAAGTTAGAAGAGCAACATTTAAATGAACAATTCACTAAAATAAATAAATAAATAAATAAAAGTCTGTTTTTCCGAAGGTATGAAATAATACTATTTTTTAGTGATAAAAGAGTATGAACAATACATTCTGTATCTGTTTATTACCTTTTAGTTCTGAAAGGCAATTTTACTTTTACCTGCCACTTTGAAATAAGTTATTTTTATCAATTAATTCAAAAATATTAATATATTTAATTTAAATGCATTTAGATTTTTGCATGAAAGGTTTATATTGTGTAGGTTTCTATAATATATACTATTTATATATGTAATAGAAAGTCCTAATTTTATATATGTGTGTGTGTGTATAAATTTTTAGAAAAAATAAAATATTTTCCTTGGTCTTTACATTTAAACTGAAAGACAAAAAAAAAAAAAAGCAAATAAATTCCACCAATGGAAATACAGTATATCCAACCTTCTCAGCATTTGGAATTATTATAAAAATTATCTGCATAATTGAATTTTCTGCATGTTGCCACTTTCTCCCAATTTTCTGAAAATTGTCCATTGAATATTTAGTAAGTAATTTGGAGTATTTTAAATGTAATTTTATTTTGGCTATAGAATATGTCAGTTCTATTATTATTGAATGTATTTTTTAATGATAGCTCAACATGGTTAGATATTGTATATTTTCTTTCTAACTGTAGTGAAATCAAAAGTCCACTACTAAAATCCACATCAAATTTAAGGGAATACAAATCTGTGTTAACAGTGAAGGCATTTATTTTGAAGTAAAAAATAAAAACAGAAAGCCTTTGGGTTTCATCTAACTTGGTGGAGTGTGTTTTCTTTTTTATTAAATACAAAGTAACTCAGGTTTAGTATAAGAATGAGTTCAAAGCTGAGCTGCTAGTTTTATTTCAAATCCACATTGGAGGCTTAAGTGGAAATTTGAGTTTCCAGTTCTTCACTCCCTTTTCTGATATCATCTTTTCTTTACTTGATTCATCTATATGTCAAAGTTCCCAGAATACTTTGTGTTAGATACATTTGAATAATTGTTTTTCTATATTTAATTATTAATGTGAACTATAAACTAAGAAAAATAAAATACATAATAAGGAGAGTTTAATTTTTATCACAAAATATCATGAAAAGAGAAGCAGAAGGACTCAAAAAAGATTAATTTAAAAAAACTGTCTTAAAAGGCTTTGAGCAAATTGCTGCTTATTAGGCAGCAGCAATTTGCCAAAAGCAAATATCTCTGAGTATTTCACAAAAGAGGAGGTTAAAGTGAGAAAATTAAAATGTCTTCTCTAAGGCAGGTAACCTATAAATATAGGCCTTAGAATAAAAAAGATAGATGTCATTATTTACTTATTGTATTAGTCCATTCTTACACTGCTAATAATGACATACCTGAGACTGGGTAATTTTAAAAGAAAAACGTTTAATTGACTCATAGTTCAGCATGGCTAGGGAGGCCTCAGGAAACTTACAATCATGGTGGAAGGGGAAGCAAACATGTCCTTTTTCACATGGCAGAAGCAAGGAGAAGTGTTGAATAAAGGGGAAAAACCCTTATAAAACTATCAGATCTCATGAGAATTCACTCACTATCATGAAAACAGCATTAAAATAACTGCCCCCATGGTTCAATTATCTCTTACCAGGTCTCTCCCAGGACATGTGAGGATTATGGGAACTGCAATTCAAGATGAGATTTAGGTGGGGACACAACCAAACCATGTAATTTCAGTCCTGGCCCCTCCCAAATCTCATGTTCTCACAATTCAAAATGCAGTCATGCCTTAAAACAGTCAACCAAATTCTTAACTCATTGTAACATCAACTCAAAAGTCCAAGTACAAAATCTCATCTAAGTAAGGAAAGTCCCTTCTGCCTACATGCCTGTAAAATCAAAAGCAGGTTAGTTACCTCCTAGATACAATGAGGATACAGTCATTAAGAAAATACACCCATTGAGATACCATCTCACATCAGTTAGAATGGCAATCATTAAAAATTATGGAGACAACAGATGCTGGAGAGGATGTGTAGAAATAGGAATACTTTTATACTCTTGTTGGGAGTGTAAATTAGTTCAACCATTGTGGAAGACAGTGTGGCCATTTCTCAAGAACCTAGAGATAGAAATTCCATTTGACCCAGCAATCACATTACTGGGTATATACCCAAAGGATTATAAATCATTCTTTTATAAAGACACATGCATACATATGTTCATTGTGACACTGTTTACAATAGCAAAGACCTGGAACCAACCCAAATGACCATCGATGATAGACTGGACAAGGAAAATGTGGCACATATACACCATGGAATACTATGCAGCTATAAAAAACAATGAGTTTATGTCCTTTGTAAGGACATGGATTAATCTGGAAATCATCATTCTCAGCAAACTGACACAAGAACAGCAAAACAAACACGGCATGTTCTCACTCACAGATTGATGTTGAACAATGAGAACACATGGACACAGGGAAGGGAGCATCACACACTGGGGTCTGTTGGGCGAAAATAGAGAAGGAACAGCACAGGGTAGGGAGGTTGGGAAGGTATAGTATGGGAGAAATGCCTGATATAGGTGACGGGAGGGGAGGATGGAGGCAGCAAACCACATTGCCATGTACGTACCTGTGCAGCAATCCTGCATGTTTTGCAAATGTATCCTAGAACCTAAAGTGCAATAAAAAATATATATATTAAAGAGCAAAAAAATTCTCGAAACCTCAAAAAAAAAAAAGAAAGACAAAGAAAATACCCTCATTTAAATGGGAGACATTGGCCAAAACAAAGGAGTCCCAGGCCCCATGCAAGTCTGATCTAATAGGGCAGTCATTAAATCTTAAAGTTCCAAAATGATCTCCTTTGATTCCATATCTCACATCCAGGTCACACTAATGCAAGAGGTAGGCTCCCATGGCCTTGGTCAGCTCTCCCCCTGTCACTTTCCAGAGTAGAGTCTCCTTTTTGGCTGCTTTCACAGACTGACATTGAGTTCTTGTGGCTTTTCCAGGAACATGGTGCAAGTTGTTGGTGGTTCTACCATTCTGGGGTCTGGAGGACAGTGGTCCTCTTCTTATAGCTCCATTAGGCAAAGCCCCAGTAGGCACTGTGTATGGGGGCTCTAATCTCACATTTCCTTTCTGCACTGCCCCAGCAGAGGTTCTCCATGAGAGTTCTGCCTCTGCAGCAGAATTTTTCCTGGACATCCAGGTGTTTCCATACATCCTGTGAAATCTAGGCAGAGTTTCTGAAGTCTCAGTTCTTAGCTTCTGCTCACCCACAGGCCCACCACATAGAAGCTTCCAAGATTTGGGGCTTGCACCTTCTGAAGCAATGGCCTATGCACTGTCTTAGCCCTTTTTAGTCATGCTGGAGTGGCTGCTTTGCAGAGTATCAAGTTCCAAGACTGTACAAAGTCCCTAGACTTAGCTCACAAAACAATTTTTTCCTCCTAGACCTCTGGGCCTGTGATGGGAGGCACTGCCATGCAGCTCTCTAACGTGTCCTGGAGACACTTTCCCCATTGTCTTGGTGATTAACATTCGGCTCCTCATTATTTATGCAAACTTTTGCAGCCAGATTAAATTTATTCCTTGATAATTAGGTATTTTTTCCTACAGCATTGTCAGGCTGCCGATTTTCTAAAAGTTTATTCTCTGCTTCCTCTCAAACATTTTGCCAATTAAAAATGTATTCCTCCAGATACCCTAAATCATCTCTCTGAAGATCAAAGTTCCATGGATCTCTGGGACAGGGAGAAAATGCCGGCAGTCTATTTGCATAGCAAGAGTGACCTTTATTTCAGTTCCCAGTAAGTTCCCCATCTCTATCAGAGACTACAGAAGCCTGAACTTCATTGTCCATATCACTATCAGCATTTTGGTCTAAACTTTGCAACAAGTCTCCAGGAAGTTCCAAACTTTCCCACATGTTCCTGTCATCTTCTGAGCCTTCCAAAAGCTTCCAACCTCTTCCTGTTATCTGTTTCAGTTGCTTCCACATTTCCAGCTTCAAATGTGTTAAAATAATTTAATAATAGGTGGAAAATAATATAATGCCTTTATTATAATATTATCTTTTTGAATGACAGTAAAATGGTAAACTTTTATAAAATTCAATGGCATCATATAGATTAGTTTAACCTCTTCTAAAATTTCATATAATTGAGATCATATAGTAAATTTATTTTTGTCTCTAGCTTATTTTGCTCTATTTGATTTTTCTATTTATTTGTCTTATATGAATTGGTAATTTATTCATTTTTATCACAGACTAGCAAGTCATTATGACTTGCTAAACTGTGATATATACTTCCATTCGTTTGTTCTCTTTTCTCTGGTCATTAAGGTTTATTCCAGCATGCGTTGTTATAATTAAAGCTATGACAACATTTATTTTGCAAATCTCTTTTTGAAGATCTGTTTTTGTTTTTGGGGGATGGGTATAAATTTCTAAGATTGGAATTGCTGGCATAAATTAGGTGAATGAGTATATCAATCATCTCTCTGCATACTTGGGTTTAATTTGCTCTTTCTTAATGCATAATCCTAAATTATTATTTTGAAGCTTTTTGCTTAATATCAACATTTTAAAGCTATAAATAGTCCTCTAATAACAGCTTTTTTTTTTGCATCTCACAGAATTTGATATCTTCTGCTTTTATTACCATTTAACTTAAAAATTGTCTAATTGCCTTACAATTATGTATTATTTCACTTTGACTGATGTGTTATTTAAAAGTACATTGCTTACTTACAAAACCGGCTGTTGTGTGGGTAGACACAGCTAGATGCAGGAGGGTTTTTTTTTTGTTGTTTGTTTGTTTGTTTGTTTTACCTCTATAGTACCTGGAACTCCAGCAAGGCAGAACCATTCACTCCCCTGGAAAGGGAGCTGAAACCAGGGAGCCCAGTGGTTTTGCTCAGTGGGTCCCACTCCCATGGAGCCCAGAAAGTTATAATCCACTCACTAAATATCTTGCTGCCAGCACAGCAGTCTGAAGTTAATCTGGGATGCTCGTGCTTGGCACAGGAGGGGCTTCCCCCACTTACTGAGGCTTGAGTAGGTGGTTTTCCCTTCACAGTGTAAACAAAGCCACCCAGAAGTTCAGACTGGGCAGAACCCACTGCAGTGCCACAAAGCCACTGTGCAGACTGCCTCTCTAGATTACTTTGCACTGGGCAGGGCTTCACTGAAAGAAAGGCAGCAGCCACAGTCAGGGACTTACAGACAAAACTTACATCTCCTTTGGAGAAAGCACCTGGGGGAAGGGGTGGCTGTGGGTGCAGTTTCACTAGTCTTAAATGTTCCTGCCTGCCAGCTCCAAAGAGAGCAGCAGGTCTCCCAGCACAGTACTCAAGCTTTGCTAAGGGACAGACTATCTCCTCAAGTGGGTCCCTGCACCCCATGTATCCTGACTGGGAGACAACTCCCAGCAGGGTTCAACAGATTCTTCATACAGCAGAGCTCCAGCTGGCATCTGGTGAGTGCCCTTCTGGAATGTAGCTTCCAGAGGAAGAAGCAGGCAGCAATATTTACTCCATAAATATGTACAATTATTATATGTGAATCAAAAATAAAGCAAAAATAAGTATGTGGCAATTCATTACACAGCAATAGATCACTAGTGCAATAAGTTAATAAAGATGTCCTAAACCTGGGCTGGGTGCAGTGACTCAGGCCTGTAATCACAGCACTTTGGGAGGTCAAGAGGTACAAATCATTTGAGGTCAGGAGTTCATGACCAGCCTGGCAAACATTGTGAAACCCCGTCGCTACTAAAAATATAAAAATTTGCCAGGCTGAGATCGTGCCACTGCACTCCAGCCTGGGCAACAGAGTGAGTGAAACTTTGTCTCAAAAAAAAAAAAAAACCGTTGGAAATTTTCAGGTGTATCATTTATATAAACATCAGTTAGACTGAGATTATAGCCTTGCTAAAGAAGGACTATTGGATAGTATTGTACTGTATTGGATATCTGTAAAGGTCATAGGCTCCATCTACTAGGAAATTAAGCCCAATGAGTAAATTTATTTTTAAGAAACTACAGAAAGCCTAAATTATGACAAAGTCACCAAATAGTATGTTCTTAATTGTTTTTCATAGCCTGAATTTCATGAATACAAAGGGATTTACCTTCCCTGTGGCTCAACTGTTGAATGATACCTAGAAGCAGGTGTTTGTAACAACTGGCACTGTAATATTTAGATATAGTTATATCTACAACCCAAATGAAACTCAGAATTTATTGAGTAGTGACCTGTAGTCACCAATCCATTAATTGAGAATGTTTGGTACATTGGAAGAGGTGGTTTCTGTTGGGATAGAATACTGGATGATACTGTAACTTGAATTGTTGTATACTGAGATGATTTTAAATCATTTCATTATAGCTAAAAAATATAATAAAGGTTTGAAGTTCATTGATTTAGGTAAATGAAAACCAATCTTATGCAAGTGAAGATGAGAATTATTTTAATAAGTTGAGTTGGAAACTCCAAATGATGTAATTAAAATGGGAACCCACTGGCTGTGAAAACAAGTGACTTTGGCCATAGACAATCAGATAAATGTCTTCATCAACACATATACAAGATTTTAAGTAATGTGAATTATAAAGTAATTTAACTAGGAAAAAAAGATTCAAATAATTTTACATGCTCAATACAGGAAACTCCTGTGCTGAATGCATATAGTTCAAATTTTCATCCTCATCTAATGTTCCTTTATGTAAGGTTTTGCAGAAAATGCTGTAATATGATTAATGACTACCTGATACATGTGGCTGGAAGATGTTGACAAAGTCAAGGAATGGACTAAAGAGAAAGTTCATCTTGCCTTTGAAGCATGTCTCCCCTAATTACCCAGGGTCAACTCCTGGGTAAAAAAAAAGCAAGTTACTTGGTCTAGACACCTTGAAAACATGCTAATAATTCTTATAACAGACTAAATGGACTCATATTTTCTAAAACTGGTGTTCTTATTTATAAGATGCAACAATTGATATGCTGTTAAATTTTCATTTTAAATAATGAATCTTCAGGTCTAGAATTTTAGTTATGTTAGTTGTATCCATTCCATATCTTCGTGGAGATTCCCAAACTTTCATTTATATGCCTCTTTTAAGTACTTAAAAATTTTTATCAGAAGTGTTTAAATACATTTATCTTTAAAACCCAAACATCTGTGCCATCTGAGTTTGTTACTACATCTTTTTTTCCCCCATTACTTAAGAGTCATATTTAACTGCTTCTTTACAGGTCTAGTAATTTTAATTCTATCCTGAACAAGGCAGATGCTGCAAGCTTATTTTTTGCCCGCATTTAAAGTGTTTTAAGTTTAGTTCTGGCTAGCAGACAGATGTGCTTGACCCTATAAAACCTTGGTTTCAGAAATTGTTATGCAGGATACAGCGTATTTCTTACTGAAAGACTAGAGTAACCCTGCTCCTAAAACGTTTTTCTTGGATCGCCATAGCATGTCTGTCTGTTTAATGAGGCTTCTCCAATTTGGCTAGTCACATCCCCTAACACATACTCGCTGAGGCCTTCAGAATATGCATTCATCTCCCTGATTCCCTATCCCCTAGTATTAGCTATTCTGACTGGTTTCAGGGTCTTGCCCAGTGCATGCACAAGTTAGTATCCAGGCAAAGCCCCAAAGGGAAACGTATGCAGTCCTCTGGATTCTCTTTTTTAGCACTAGTTTCCTGTCCTATAAATTCCAGCTGATTCAGCAAGCTCCAGCACCCAAACCATATACCTGCCAGTCAGATCTCTACTTTGTTTGACTAAGCTCTCCTCCATATATGTACATTTCCTAAGGATGCATTTGTGTCTCTCTGACAATTCTCCGTGTCATAATTTGGGTATTTTATTATAGAAAGCCAAGGTGAATGCAGAGGTCACCACTTTTCTTCTTTTCTCTCAAGCACCAGAGCTCTGTGCTGCCCAATTCATCATAAAAAGTTGCTTTATATATGCTTATCTTTTCTTCTCAGTTGGTTTCTGAAGTCCCTGGTCTGTTTTTAATAGCTCTTAAAAAAAAAATCCCGTTTGCTTCTTTAGTAACAACTTGAAAATTATATATATTTTCCTACTTTGATCGAAATCTTGAATTTTATCACAATAATTTTCCAAACTAGTTTTTAAGAATATTTTTTCCTGATTGGTTTCATGGTTTCATTTCAAATAAAATATTTAAATGACTTCAGTTGTTCTTTTCTTTAATTTTAATTGTTGTGGGTACATAATGGTTGATATTTTTTCATCAATTGTTTGGTTTTAGAAGCAAAATTATTGTTAATACAGTTTTGTATTTTGGAATTATATTCAGAAATTATTTTTGGGATTTGCTTTGTCTCCCTCAAATTTTTAACAAGGTTTAGATATTATGTTCTTAGTTTTGTTATCTTAATAATCAAGTATTTCTGTATATGATATATTTCTGTTTCTGGATTCTCTGTTAAATGAGGTAAAGTATAGCAATTCCTTGCCTAAATTAGGCAGTTAATAAATATTGTCTGCTGTTGCTGCTATCATCATCATCATCATTAAATGGCACACATATCACCAACAGTACCCAAAATTTTCAAGCTTCAAATCGAGAATTTCTAAATTACAAAGATGACAGACCTGACTTATTTGAAACAGATCGTTTTCTCTCTCCCTCCATCTCTCTCTCATGAAAAATATTTTTTTTACCATTAGTTGGTGGCACAAAAAAGCAATAATACATGTAAAAACACATTATGCTTGCTTTTAATAATATTTTGATTCTAAATCCTAGAAATTTCTGTGAGATTATTTGAGTTATGGCCACTTTAAAACATTTAGGAAGCATCAGTGTCACTATAAAATGACTATCTAATTCAGTCACAGAGATAATTCGTAGCATCTATAAATCATTGTAATTAATTTTGAAAAAAATAGGTCCTTGATTCAAAGAGAAATATTGCCTCAAATAGGACGTAATCGGATATACCTGTAGTGACTTTGAGCATACACCACAACTTTAGATGTAAATTATTATAAAGAATTTTTCCTGACCCAATTCTCTCAAAAATGTTGCCATTATGAGTTTGGAAATGATTTATCACTGAATTCCAATCTGATTTAATATTAATCATTTTTCCTGATTAATGAGAGTAATAATAGAGTTCAAGAATCCTAGAATTGAATGTCATACTCAAGCTATTCCCAGTACTCATTCCATGTATTATTTCAGGTTCTTCCAAATAAACTTGGAGAAAGAATAAATGATATTCTTTGGATTTGTTATCAGCAACATGAGAAAGACTAAGACAAAATATGTTGATACTTGTCTGCCTTTTCATCATTATTTTACATAGATTTTATTAACTGTCAGAGATAATTTGCTATGTTCCTGCTATGCTCCCTTGCTATATGCAGTATATAAGGATCCTGAGGAAGTGTTTGTGTCTCTAATGACAAAAGTGAATCCCTTATATTGAATAAGCATGGGAACTCCATGAAAAGGTCTGGAGAAAATTGAAACTGTTTAGAAGTCCGAGTCAGTGGTAGAATATATGTGCCGACTTAAAGTTATGAATGCATTTGCACTTTTTAAGGGAGTTTAAATCAATTCCCTTTATATATGCCTGTCACAGTTTGGGTTTAAAGTTTCTAAAATATGGTGTGAAAAGTGCAGGCCATGTAGCTTTTGTAATATAGGTGTTGTTCCCATCTTAGTGATGATATAATGAATCATGTTCATAATAAATCATTACAATGGCTTTCTTCAGTGGAATTCAGGTTCACACTTCTTTTTAGTATTTGATTCTATAATCAGGCTATAGATTTATGGGTAGAGAAGCCACTTATGAGGCTGAGATTGTAGTTTTCCATCTGACCTGAGAATAGAACATAAACAAATATGAACACAAAGGTAAAGCAGGTTCTTGAATTTGAAAGTTTATTTCCAAAATCTTTCCCTGAATTGGAAACTAAAGTTTACATAGGCAACTTCCATGCCTCAATATCTTTATATGCTGGACTACAGGATTGATTGTGATTATCTTTAAATTTGCCTCCAGCTTTATTGTTCTATAATTTTACGTAAAATTTAATTATACAAAATTGAAATCCTTCTTACCAAGACCTAACTTTTTCTGAAGTGTTCACTTCCCTAGAATATATTACTAACAATGATTTTTAAATCTCTTTTTCAAGAAATCTTAAAAACCAGGACAAGTACCTGTCAATATTGAATTTTTCAAATGGAACTGCCACGTTCAGCTTTGTTACATGTAAAAGCTACACCTCTCATTTGTAAGATACATTCCCTTATATATCTTACCTGCCTATGTGAAGAGATTTTTTTTTTCAGGTTGTGTATTAGTTTTCTCTTACCTTCATAATAAATTGCCAAAAATTAAAAGGTTTAAATGATGCAAACATTATTTTTACAATTCTGTAGGTCAAGAGCCTGATATGAGTCTCACAGGGTTAAAAGCAAGCTGTCAGAGAGATGCATTCCTTTCTGGAGGCTCTGGGGGAAGGTTGCCTTCCTAGCTCGTTCAGATTATTGGCAGAATTCACTTCCTTGTTATTCTAGACCTGAGGTCCCCATGTCTTCAGGATGTCAGCCTGAAGACCTTCTCACATCTGTTGTCCACCAGATTCTCTGGGTCCTGCCCCCTTCTCCATCTTCAAGGCTAGCAATATCTACTGAAGTCCCTTTCAAGCTTCAAATATCACCTGCCCCTCATTCTGTCACAACTCTCTGACTCTCTCTCTGACTCTAGATGGTAGATCTTTGTTAGTTCTAAGGGCTTATGAATTAGAATGGGCCCACATTGATAATCCAGGATGGTCTAAATGCTTAAGCATATCTGCAAGTCGCTTTTGCCAGATAGCATGGCATATTCAGAGGTTCCACATACGTAGAGCGAGTACGTCTTTTGAGGACCATTATTCTGTCTACCACAGGTAGTCTTTCCAGGCTCTTTAAATTCCAAAATCTATGATTGTAAAATACTGCTTTTTAAATAATATTTCAAATTCCTGAAAATGCTCATTCTATGTTACCCAACATCTTGAAGTTCCTTTCAACAATATTCAAAAATAACTTTTCTTGCTCTAAAATTTATTTGCACTAGATTTTGCTATGCTCCATTTGTCACCTATCATATTAAACATATTTTAGGTATATCTTCACTTAAATATACCAATTAATGTGTTTTCCATATCTCATACACCGTAAATACTATAGCTGGGTAGCTATCAGTTCTGTCAACTGTGATGTAAGTTTGTCTACATTCAATTCCAAGTACAATTGCTTATTCGTGGTGATAACTTGCTCAAGTGGCTTAGCTTCTCTAAATCATAATTTCCTTGATCTCCAAAATAAGCATATTTATCATAATACGGTTACTTTGGGTTAATAACTATAAAAGTAAGTCAGCTAATAGACTTAACTGACTTAACAAGGTATTTAAGAAACAATGCTGATAACTTATAAGAGCTAAGTAATTCTTAATTGATTAGCATAAATTAGCAATAAACTAAAAATTATGTAGAATTTTTACATTCCATTGGGTAAAATAGATTTTTATCATTTGTGACCTTGAGAGGTCATGCTCATACATAACTACATATAAAAGAAATGAAAAATAAATTTCAGTTTTTTTGACTTCTGTAGTGATAGAGTTTTATATCATGAATCATCCTTTCTTTTTGAAATAAACATATGCCTTTGTAGTTTGTGAAAATTCTAATGCCTAAGATTATAATAAATCTAAAGTTTTAGTAAGTTTGATTCTGTTAGTTTACACTCAATAAATTGAAGAGATGAATATTACACTAACTTTGTGTATTTTACTTTATGTTGTTTCAGAAGAAATTTAAGACAGTTCATAACACGAAAAAACATTTCAACCTAAGGTTAATTAAAAATTGGCCAGTCATGGTGGCTCACACCTGTAGTTCAAGACCAGCCTGGCAAAGATGGTGAAACCCCATCTCTACTAAAAATACATAATTAGGCAGGCATGGTGGTAGGGACCTATAATCCCAGCTACTCAGGAGGCTGAGACAGATAATTGCTTGAACCCAGGAGGTGGAGGTTGCAGTGAGTCAAGATTGTGCCACTGCACTTCAGCCTGGGTGAAAGAGTGAGACTCCATCTCAAAAAAAAAAATTAAAAATTGTGATAAAGAATTAAGATAATAGGAATAAAAAACTTGAAGAACTAGGAAAAAGATCAAAATTATGTATCATAATCTAATTTGCCATGTTAGCCAGATAATCTTAAGTTTTCCATAGCTACAGTAAAACAATATATCTATTACCTTACACTATTTTCCATATACATGAAAAAATATACCTATTTTACCTAGTGAGGTGTAACCGTATAATGGCAGAGATTGCTGTCTATTTTGTTATTGGTTGTCTCCTGCACTTTGAACAGTTCCTGGAACATAATATGTACTCAATATATATTTGTAGAATAAATGTTTAGAAATGGATTTATTCTCTGAAAATATGTCTATAAGGAAGAGCAAAAAATCTTGAGTTGATGGGTATGGCTCAAGTCAAATACACTGTGGAAAGTTTTTTAATATCTGGTTTTTGTGGTCAGATACACATAAAGCAGTTACTTTTTAGCAGTCGTTCACTCCCACACTGGTTTTACTGATTTTATTTCCAGATGGTTTTAATATGAAGTAGAGGAAAACTATGTTGGCTGTGAATATTTAAGATAGCATCTATTACACATAATAATATTAGTATCAGTAGTTTATATTCCTTTACTTTAATAATTGGCTCCTGACGTTAAGAATTTCTGAAACTGAAATAAATTTGTTTTTCTATAAATTTTTAAAAATTAATTTAAAAGAAGGGGCACTATTTCCAGGCTTAATTTTTAAAAAATAAATTATTCATGACTACTGACTATTAAATTAACTTGGCCTTGAAAAATGATGATGCAAGATTTTGGTTTCTAGAAGTCCTAAAAGTCTAGACTCACAAATATTTGAGAATAAAAATAGATACGGTTAGAAACATAAATGTGGTGAGAAAGGTGGAACATTAGACTACAACATATCATTTTTTTTCTTAGTAAAGTATTAATATTCCTTTCTATTTTACTAGTCAAATGAAATACATAGAGAGCATAAGTTAGTCATATAATATATAACTTAGCACAGACACAGGGAGGGGAGCATCACACACTGGGGTCTATCGGGGGGAAATAAGGGAGGAACAACGGGGGGTGGGGAGTTGGGGAGAGATAGCACGGGGAGAAATACCAGATATAGGTGATGGGGAGGAAGGCAGTAAATCACACTGCCATGTGTGTACCTAGGCAACAATCTCGCATGTTCTTCACATGTACCCCAAAACCTAAAATGCAATAAAAAAAAGAAAAAAAAAGATATGACTAACCTACAGAAAATGAAAAGCATCTTCTATGCTGCAGTGAAGGAAACTGTGGGCTTCATTAAGGTTCTCAGGTAGGTAACCAGATGAGTTGCCCTCTGTGAATCCGTAACTGAGAAAAGAAATAAAAAGAATATAAAACCAAAAGCAAAACTAAAATCTTTTTCTTCCCTCTTTAGTCTCCTAGTAGCAAATTGCCACATCCATTCATAAACAAATGCCTTTCTTGTTCATAAACTGCACAGAAAATTCAACAGCACACGAGACTATATTGTAAGTTACACTGGTTTGAATACTGCAATTTAATACTTTCTGAGAGAAAAGCAATTTAATACTTTCTAAGAGAAAAGTGCCTAAAATCTAGATGAGGTCTGAAGCAAGGATATATTTGGAGTCTCCAGGTAGACAGTGGTTAAGAAACAAACAAACTTTACTATCTCTGTTTTTCTTTTCTGAGAAGCAAGAAGCCCCCAAGGAGTACAAAGGGAGTAATTCTGTCTGTTATAGTTTACAATCATCCAGAAGCCTAACGTTTTACAATAAAAGATGACTCCCTCACCTTCATTGATAAATGGCTATAATTTTCCATTGGACACCCTGAATCGGCTACCCTGTCAGAACAGGGAAAAAAGCTTTCTAACTCTGAACTGAGGGTGTAATTCTGAAATGTAAGACTTTAGTGTGCAACAATAGCATGTTTTCTATGAATCTTTGACACGCAAGAGTTTTAGAGAGATCTAAACCTGGTAAGTATGTACAAAAAACAGACACTTGGATAAAGTCAGTCATTTTATTATAAAGGACAAAATAATAATGAGTTAAGGAATCAAATAATCAGAAACGCAATGGCAGGAAATGTAGTAAAAAATGAACTTCAAAAATAGCTATCATGAGACACAATCTGTTAAAGCTCCTAGAATGCCTAGTGTTTCCTCAACTTTAGAATAAGGAATATGGTGACAAGGCATATTCAGCCACACACTTCACGCAGACAAAAATTACACACTCTGTCTTTTAAAGAACATACACTATACGATAGACAAAATAACAATCTGATAAATGTCTATGTGTGAAAATGCTTATCTTATTATTTACATAAATCACTTATTATGAGACCTGTTGGTTATTATTGTCCATTCTCTATGCCATGATGCTTCTGAAAATAATTATTTCTCTGTATTTTCAGGAATTCTCTGTTGATGTATTCATTGTCTTTTCTTCTGAAAAGTTTACATCTAATCTATTTTTAAACTGCTACTGTAAGGCCAGGCACAGTGCCTCACCCCTGTAATCCCAGCACTTTGGAGGCAGATCACCCAAGGTCGGGAGTTTGAGATCAGCCTGGCCAACTGAGTGAAATCCTGTCTCTACTAAAAATAGAAACAATTAGCTGGGTGTGGTGGTGGGCACCTGTAATCCCAGCTAGTCAGAAGACTGAGGCAGGAGAATCGCTTGAACCCACGAGGTGGAGGTTGCAGCGAGCCAAGATGGTTCCATTGCATTCCAGCGCAGCCAACAGTGTGAGACTTCAACTCAAAAAAAAAAAAAAAAAAAAAAAGCACACACACACACACACATTACTATAGTGTGAATATTAGTAATTACATTGCTTTTAAGATTCGAGTCATATTGATATTTTAAAATTTATTTTGTTTATTTGTTTACTGACTTTGAGACAGAGTCTCACTCTGTAGCCCACACTGGAGTGCTGTGGTGTCATCCTGGCTCACTGCAACCTCCGCCTCCTGGGTTCAAGCAATTCTCCTGCCTCAGCCCCCTGAGTAGCTGGAATTACAGGCATGTGCTACTAACCCCAGCTAATTTTTGTATTTTTAGTATAGACAGGGTTTTGCAGTGTTAGCCAGGTTTGTCTTGAACTCCTGATCTCAAGTGATCCGCCTGCCTTGATGTCCCAAAGTGCTGGGATTATAGGCATGAGCCACTGCAACTGGCCCTGATGTTTTAAAATTTCAACAGCTAAAAATTTGTTCTAATAAGTATAATCACGTTGAAATGTGGATGTTACTATTTCACTGTCATACATCGCTATTGTCAGCTAATAAGCATTCATTGAAGTGTGATTTTGTGCATTCAGTGAGAAGTGATATTAATTTAATTTAAAGTATATTTCCAAAACAGTGTTGATATTGAATAAGTAATAGTGTGCTAAAATGAATAAATGGGAAAACATCTGAGTTTGCCAGATGAATTGGATATTTAATAGTGCCATCATATACAAAGTATCAAGACTTCTATATTTCTGTCCAGTGAATCCTTTTAACATAGATCACCCCATTGCACTCCAGCCTGGCCTCAAGAGCAAAACTCTGTCTCAAAAAAAAAAAAAAGGAAATTGCCATTTTTTTTCTTGGAATTTACTCTTTATTCTTGTCCATCTGCACAGCTCCATTTAAATTAAAAAAAAAAATCCATTAAGGCTTTATGAAATTTCCATTTAGTTTGCTACTCTTCTCTCTTCATATGTAGTTGACCACAACTATATATCTGTTTTTCAAAACCTATATATTAATTTAAATTTTAAATATCCCTATATATACTATTAACTATTATATTTTTATATATTATAAATTATATATCATAGTCCATATATAATGACATATAATTGTGCATTATATATATTTACATATGTCCTTATAATACAATATTTCTGTGACTCTAAACTCATGTATTTGCTATTTCTTGATGATAGTTTATTTTCTAATGACAGTTAACATCATTTTTACTTTGTTTTTCTAAAATAAAATTAAAATTTAATCTTCATTGGCTTGAATAAAACAGCTCCTTAATATTTATATAGAATGCTAAATAAACACCAGACAGAGAATAACTACCAGAAGTAAAAAGTTTCAAAGTGAAATACAGTAAACTGAGTAAAAACCATTCTAGTCAACATGAGAAATATTAGGTCAACATATAATTGCAAATACTAAAAGTAGGGAAAAAGTAGTTCTATCTGTTATCTTCTATATTAAATCTAGTTTCCAATACTGCTCAGTTGTCTTTGGTTTGAAAAAACTTTAATATTAATAAGAGCAATAATAAATAGCATGAAGAACTGCCAAATTATAATAATTATTTACTTACTATATATTAAAGCCCCTGAGATCTTTTCCTCAAGCCTAAACAGTAAAATTATTCCTGCTACTGAAAATATTTTCAAAGCAAGAAAAAGGAAATTTTAAAGGTATTCTTCAATTGAAATAAAAAGTAAAACTTACAGCTTACATTAAAGAAAGGATACTTTATTCTCTAGAGTATTGCTAAAATACCAAATATATCACATAATAAGTTTACCCAAATATATCACGTGGTGGAAATTCCTAGAGGCCACTGAAAACCTCTAATTCACATCAGTGAAGCCACTGAACTAAAGCTCCTGGAACTAATAAAAGGCACACCCAGTCGTATGCTTGCAGAGGGTCTTAGTCTATTTTTGTTTGCTATAACAGAATATCTGAGACTGGGTAATTGTTATCAATATTTAATTTTTTATTGTTTTTTGGGAAACAGGTGGTATTTAGTTACCATGAATAAGTTCTTTAGTGGTGACTTCTGACATTTTAGTGAAGCCATCACGTGAGCCACATACACTACCCGATGTGTTGTCTTTTATCACTTACCACCCCCTAACCCTGTCCTCTGAATTCTCAGAGTCCAGTGTATCATTATTATGCCTTTGCATCCTCATAGCTTAGCTCCCATGTGTGAGTAAGAACATACAATGTTTAGTTTTCCATTGCTGGGTTGCATCACTTAGAAAAATATAGGCTGGATAATTTATTTTAAAATTGATATATTTCTTTTATAGTTCTGAACCTTTAGAAGTCCAAAGGGCTGAAAATGATAAGAGCTTTATTTCATAGTAGGGACTTTGCAGAGTCTGGAGGTGGTACAGGGCATCACATAGTGAGGATTTCAGCATGCTAGCTCAGGTCACTCTTCTTCTCTTTATAAATGTATCAGTCCTACTCTATTAATCCATTAACCAATGAATCCATGAATAAATTTATCCATTCATGAGGGCACAGACTTCACGACCCAAAGGACCTACCTTTCAGTACTGTCACATTGGGGAGTAAGTTTCAACATGAGTTTCTGAGGGGAGAAACATTCCAACCGTACCAGAGACAGGGAATATTTCTCTTTCCTCGTACTAAAAATTACATAATGGAAGAATACAGTCTCTTGTGAAAGAAAACATAAAAGTTAAAAAAAAACAGTATGTGTCTACCTATCATCTACCTATCCATCCATCTAACACCTTATATAAATAAATGGAAATATTATGCACCAAGAAGAAGAGAGTATTTTGAAATTCTACATTTTCTATTGCCTTAGATTTATGCAGCCACTATTTGCAGTATTTTTTTCCAAAATGAATGACTTTATTTTAATGAGAAAATTATATTACTTCCTAAAAATGTAATGCAATGCTTAGGGCTTCGTCTTTATAGCTAGTGTAAAAATAAAATGTTCCTGAAAAATAAGTTATAAAAAATTATGGAAATTTAAATAATTCAAAGCTGTTACATCCAAATTATGAGAAGACAGATGAATAATAGAAAATTCTTGTGAAAGTTCATGAAGCTAAATCCCCTCCCTGCGCTGTCTATATTCTACTGGAGGCTTAGGAACTGTTGTAAGCCACTGGGAGAAACTGGGAGAAATTCATGATAGTGCTACAGTTGGGACTCTTTAAATAATCAACATTGGCATGGGGACCAACTATGTGTAAGGGGCGCTGGGACACAGAGGGAAGTAACAAATCATTTTTAAGGTAGATAAAGACTTAGAATGAAGCTATATGAGGAAATTACTGATCTTGCAATTGGAAATGGAGCTTAGAGGAATTATCCAGATAATTTTAGCTAATGTCCATGAATTGGGATGGGCTGCCACTTCTCTATTATTTATGTAGTTATACACTATTTCTGTTAATGCTGGCAGTTTTGGAAGGGGTAAAAGTTTGTGCTGAGAAGCCTTCCTTTCTTTTTATTTCTGAATATAATGTTGTTCCCTATAAACTGCAACTTGAAGGTCAGACCTTCTTGAGCTAAATTTTATAAAACTGGAGAACAAACAGTGCTGAGTCTTAGCAGCAGACTCTGGCCAAGCCATAGATAAAAAGTTATGCTGACACATGTTATTGCCAGAGAGAGTGCCCACGGGGCTAGCACCACTTTGGCACCACATCCCACTGTGCCACCCCATCAGCCAGAAAGGCTCTGCATTTATTTAGTACAGATTTAATGACAAAGGTCTTGAGTAAATGCCCTTAGTGAGTAGTTAACTTTGCTGACCCCCTGAGCAGAGAGCAGTTCTGCCCATTGATAATCAAAAGTTGGTTTAGAACAACAAGCTATTTAGATAAACTTCTCTACATTCCCTTGTTATCTGTTTGTTGCTATTAGCTCAAAGTAAGAGAATCAGGCGGTCTTCAGCCATAATCTCTCCCAACACTTTTGCAAGATTTTCTGGCCTTTCAAGAAGGTTTGCATCTTTCTGTAATTTTTCCCACCACCCTGATCAATCTCCTACATTTCCCCCTTTTCTGTTTTAGGCATTAGGTTTTGTTGATTTAAGAGTACAGATGTATGCAGTAGTAGTTTTGTCAGGCACAGCAGTTATTACTCATATTCTAGCTTTGCATCCTAGAATTAGTAAACAACATAAGACAAACATAAGTATAATTAGTAATATTCTTTTCCAATCAAGGAGTGACATGTAGTGTTACATGGCACCTTAGTCCAATGTGCACCATTAATGAGGGTTCCCACTGGGGTAAGTCAGTTCTTTGTAGCCAAGCAGTTTCATCATTAGAGGCTGGGAAGGGAGTGTCTCCTTAAGTAACAGGCAGAAAAAAAGTCAGATTTAGAAGACGGGCTTAATAGAGTTTAGCAGGTACAAGTTGCAGGCAAAGTGAGAGAATAAAAAGGAATAAATTATCTGGAGTGAATGGTGTTTGTGTTTGGAGCAGGATTTGCTCAACCTCCTGAGTTGCTTTCTTCAGCAGCCCCCAGGTAATGTCTGAGGCTTGTGTGTCCGAGGAACCTGCATTGTCCAGGGCTGCATGTCCTGCAAGGTCATTTTTTCATTTCTGATATAGGGTTAGGTCCCAGCTACACCATGGTATGGTTTGATGCATTGTGCTGGAATCCAAAGAGGGACTGAGGGGGTGTGAACACAAGCATATCCTCTTCCCCATGTTAACAATTAATTTGAATCACACCATTCATTACTATTTACATCTTTCCGTAAAACTGCAGGTTTTATGTTTGAGAGGTTTTAGCAAAGTAATTTTCTATAGCTGATTGAAATTTATCATCTAAATTTAAGAAATTAAGGGCAAATAAGTCCTGTGCTAGTAGTGTTGCAGGGTCCTTACCCATATTCCCCTTCTTTTGTTTTCTGGGAGAAGTGGCCACATTCTACTATGGCCTGTCCTTGAGGTTTATATGGAATGCCTGTGGAATGGTGGACATTCCATATGTGACTAAATTGTTGAAATTGTGAGCTGGCACAAGCTGGATCATTATTATTTTTTGTGGGTTGCTCCATGAACACGAAAGTTAAAAGATGTTTAATGACATATCAAGTCAACTCTCCAGGAAGAATGTGTGCACTAATAAGATGAGTGTTGGTATCAACAGAGACATGTACGTATCTTCATTTTCCAAATTTGGGGATATGTGTCACGTCTGTTTGCCATGACTGATTAGATTCTAGTTTTCTAGAGTTCACACCTGTAGGAAGGGATGTGCAATCTAGGCATTGCAGGATGATTTGTTTGGCTAGTCTTTGGGTAAGTTGAGATTGTTTAGTTAAATTTCTCCAGCTTGGTGGAAAAATTGATGTGACTGGGTGGCTTGGTCAAGCAGTGACATCATAACTTGTAGATCTGCTTGATTATTGCCATATACCAATGGGCCAGGCAGTGAGCAGTGGGCTTGAATATGTGATAAAAATAGGATGTGTACATTGATCCAACAATTGCTGAAGTCAAAGAAGAAGGGCACACAGTGTGGACTCTAGAGTAAACTTAATGAGGGCTGTCTTAAAGTTCTGCAATAAATAAGCAGAGTAATAAGAGTCAATTACAATATTGATGGGCTGAGCAGAAAATGTTTCCAGGGCCAAGTTAGATCTCCAAACTTAGCTCTTTTAGTGCTAGTAAATCCAGATCAAGCAAGGAAATTATGTGGCCTCCATCAGACAATCATTTTTCCATTTTTACTAGAGCCATCATTAAACAGCATTAAAGCATTAGGTATGAGGGAGTAAACTACTTTTGTAGGCATAATTACAGGAGAAAGAGATAAGAACTGAAGCACTTTGTCATCAGGAAGGGTATGTTCTAAATGGCCTGCATAATCAGAGAAAGCTATCTGAAGGTCTAGAGATAATGGCAATACTGCTTTGAATTGCCTTTTATTCAAAAGAATTCTTATGACATCAGGGTCATAATCTAGCAACTGATTGTATCATCTGCAGCTACTATAGATGACTTTAATAACTAGCTGTAAGTACAGCCCTGTGGCCATTTGTCCTATTAATCCTGTTTAGGAATGATTAGTATGAAAAATAAACAATCGAACTGAATATCCTGGGTCTGTGTGATCTAGCTGCCTCTGAGAGACAGCTAGATCTATTTTCTCAATTTTTCTTATTGATGTAGAGGTTAAATACCTAGGGGAATCCAGGGCAGCATTGTCTTTTAAGATAGAAAACAGGTTTTGCAACTTATCAGTAGTTATGCCTAAGGTGGGGTGAAGCCAATTAATATTGCCCAGTAATTTTTGGTAATCATTTAAGGTATGTAAGTTGCTAGCATTTAATTTAACCTTTTGAGGCCTTACTCATCAGAAAGTTGGTATGTATCCAAGATATTCCAAAGGAGAGGACATTTGTACTTTTTCAGGTGCTTTGATTAAACCTCTTAACTGTGTATTCCTTTGAACAGAGGCATATAAAATTAAAATTATTGGCTCCACTGGGGCTGCCAGTAAAGTATTATCCATAAAATGAACAATCTTGAAATTAGGAAATTCTTTTATACTGGGGAGCAAAGTCTAATTTACATGATACGACACATGGTAGGACTGGTCAGCATTTATTGAGGAAGTATTTTCCAATGAAATCAACAAGCTGGCCTTTCATTATTGATAGCTGCTATTGTAAACACAAAATTTCTCTGTCCTGTTCTGCAAAAGGAATAGGATAAAAAAAAAAGTCTTTTAAGTCAATAACAATTATAGGCCCATCTTGAGTAGTCACTGTGGGGGAAGGGAGCTCCTGTTTAAGAGGCCTGATGGGTTGTAAATTAGCATTAATAGCCCATAAATCATGCAAAAGTCCATTTGCCAGACTTTTTAGGAATGATGAAAATGGGCTAATTCCAAGGGCTGTTTGATGGTTCTATATGGCCAGCTTTAAATTGCTCCTCAACTAATTCATGGACTTGCTGTAATTTCTCACCCTTTCATAGGTCACTATTGTACCCAAATAGGATTTTGAGAGAGCCACTTCAGGGTAGCAGAGGTATAACAACAGTGGCCATAATTAGAAAGAGGTCTTAGGTTCACATAATTCATCCAATTCTGCCCTCCAGAGAAAGTACTGATTGGTGTCTAAAGTTGTTTCAGCTAGCACTGACCAGTCCCATGGGCTCATATGAAAGTTGTTTGCTATAGCCTCAATTAATCCTTTTGTGAATGGGCTAGTGGCTCCATTTTCTCTAATGGTTTTTCTTATCTCTTTATAAGCATACATCTGATTGCCTTCTTGATCTTGCATTACCAGGCAGGCCAAGAGCCCCCCTTCTAATGCCACTTGCCTATGACAAGTTCCCGTAGCTGTAGCATATCCCTTGTCTTTTTTTCAATTTACTGGGGGAGAGGGCTCAGGAAAAATTTCCATTTCCTCTTTAGTATTTTTGCCTGGTAATTTCTGGGCTCAGGGAGAAGGAGGAGCTGGGAAGGTAAGTGATGTTTTCTCTTCCCTTCCCATTTTAGGCTCTTCTATGTAGAGCAGGGCCAAAGCAGCCTTAATTAAGGCCCATAATGTTAGAGATGTTTCTGGGACCCACTGGCCTTGCTTATGATGCTGTTTAAGAGTTCTTTCCTCTTGTTCCCAGGGCTCTACATCTAACATGCCTTCTGTCAGGAACTATGGGCTTTGGGAAAAAAACAGTTTGCATTAGGTCCATTAATTAAGCCTTTGAAACCGAGGCTCTGCTAGCTTTAAGCAGCTGTTTCAATACTTTTATATACTGTTTCTGTTGTGCTGATAACTGTTGTCCCATGAAGATACCATAGCCTGAACAATTCCCTTGAGTGGGCCCCCATGTCTTACCAACTTACTGACTTATTAACTGCACGGTTTTTTTACCTTTGTTTTCATTGGTTCCATTGTGATCCGTGATGTGTTGCAACATCTTCACACAAGAGCACCAACTGTTGAGTCTGACTGGCAGACTTTGGCCAAGCACTAGATGAAAAATTATGCTGGCAGAGGTTTTTGCCTGAGAGAATGCAGCCAGGGGGCTAGCACCACTTTGGTACCACCAAATAACTGGTCCCACTGTACTGCCTTGATCAGCAGGAGAGGCTCCACATTTATTTAGTACAAATTTAATGAGGAAGGTCTCGAGTAAACACTATTAGTGGGTCATTAACTTTCCTCACCCCACAAGTAGGGAGCAGTTCTGCATGAGGATAATCAAAGGTTAGTCTTAGGACAACAAGCTATTTAGCTAAACTTCTCTACATTTCCTTGTTATCTGCTTTTTGCCATTAACTCAAGGTAAGAGGATTAGGCTGCCTTCAGCCATAGTTCTCTCCTGAGCCTTTTGCAAAACCTTCTGGCCTTCCAAGAAAGTTTGCATCTTTCTATAATTTTTTTCCACCACCATAACCAATCTCCTACAAGAGAGAACCTGAGAACACATTATCTTCTACTTCTTGTCAATCCACAACTACTCATGAGATTTCAACAGGTGTACTCACCTGAGGTCTGAACTGCCACACAAGACTTCAATAGGTAAAGAACTATCACAATCCATTTATAAAGTGGGACAAGAAACAGTGAGTTACTTTTGCTTATGTCAAGAAACACAGACTCTACAGCCTGATATATAGGTTTAACTTTATTCTATACAATTAACCTCTGAACTTTGGGAAATTACTTAATATGTCAGTATTTTATTTTTTTGACCTATAAAATATAAACTGCAATATGTACTTGACAGAGCACTTTTAAAATTCAATGAAATATTTTATGTATTAACCCCTTAGAGAACCAAGTACATAAAAACTATATGTGTTAACTATGGTAATATCCTAGCAAAACATTTTAATTATATTTTTTTTAAGCTAAGGCCTCTAAATAGAAATGACAAAATACATTGAGGAAAGAGAAATAGAATATCATCAGACTTCTCATAAGCAATATTGAATATATGTTAAAAAATTAGACTATTGAAGAAATGGTTGGAAATATAAGAGTATATTATTCAATTGTTCGAGTAACATGGCAGAATAAGGGGCTCCTCACTACCCCTACTGCTGCAATCACATAAAGAAATACCTACATATGGATCAGTTCTCTCTAGAGAAAGCAAGAATACAGTTGAAAATTTTTTAGTCATCCCACACACTGGATGACTAAGAAAATATCCACATAAAAAGGGTAGAAAAGGTGGAAATACACTTATGCGCTAACCTTATCCCAAGAACAGAGCTTTATACTCTACTCAGAAAGAAAACTCTATTTCCAGGCTTCTTCCTGAAGCATAAGGGGCTTATACTTCACTTATAGCATCCAGGTTTTACAGACCTTTCCAGAAAGTTTGGCTCTTTAATTATTGTGCTTGAGACATAGCAGGAACAAGGCATCAGAGCATTTTCCTCAAGAATAATGCATAAATCAAGGGTTTGAACTGCATGAGCACTCCCAGTGTTTGTAGCCACCAGAAAGATATCAGCATCCAACTTTCCCCTGATAACAGTTTGGCCACATGTTTTTTCAACAACTTCCTGTGTCTCTGGCCTTTAATCTGTCAGGATTTTGAAACCCTTCATAACAAAGAAGAAATAAACTTCATCTGTCCTAAACAGGAAGAACAGAACTTCCTACATCTTCTTCCCCGGTTATAGTGCTAATTTTAGTCCGACAATTTTCCATGGAAAGAGGTTAAAACCTCTGTCAATAAGAATTAGTAGGGGGAACACTCCTTCTATAATTTTCTGCTTGCCTTGTTCTTGAGATAAATTTCTGCAATCTCTCAGTAGAGGGAGTTTGGGGTACCTCTCTATTCCTGTAAGGAAAAATGGGGATTCTCTATGCTTTCTTTCCTGGCTTGTTTCAGCAAAAATTTCAATTAAGAAATCCCCTTACAGAGAGGATGTAAAACTTCTGCATATTTTAACAGGGGAGTAGACCCTTCTTCTGCCTTCTTCCTTCACTGTGTGTAGCAATAAGCCTATCTGCAGGCTCTTCCTAAAAATAATTTTTGCATACTTTGACTACCCCAACTTTTATACTCTTTACCTAAGTGAATGGCTCCCAAAATATCTATCTCTGAGAGTTGACAGAGCTGGGTACCTCTGAGTCTACTAGATCATAGAGAATAAAAAGGTGAATTTTAGACTTGCAAATATTTATTAACTATTTCCTTGGGTTCAAAGTCAGAAGTGTGATCAAGAGTATAGACATCTACTAAGACCCAGTTTTTGGTGTAGAGTTTATCTATACCGAAGTATAGAATATAGACATCTACTAAGACTCAGTTTTTGGTGTAGAGTTTTGGTGTAGATAAACTCTACACCAAAAACTGGGTCTTAGTAGATATCTATACTCTTGATCACACTTCTTTCCTTAATTCTCTTCAAGGAAAGAAAGAACTGAAGCACACATCTAAAACTCTAACCTCTCTAGCTGCCTTAGGGATTGACTTCTATCACATCTCTCTCAATGTAGTAGCACAACTTAACACACTAAAATTTGTGGGGCTTGGGGGGTTCCTAAGAACAAACACATTAGTTTGGATAATTACAAAAAGTTTAAAGTCACCTAGGTAGTTCCTTTATATTATATGCAGAAACCAACACAGAGAAACAACAAAAATGAAAAAAAAAAAAAAAAAAAAAAAAAGCTCCACAGGAAAATATGTTCCAAATAAAAAATAAGATAAATCTCTAGAAGCCAACACTGATAAAGTGGAGCTGTTTTACTTACCTTTCCAAGAATTTAAAAAGAAAGTTTTAAGAGTGCTCACTGAGGCAAAGAGAGCAATGCCAAAACAAATTGAAGATTTAAACAAAGATAGAAAATAGAAGAAAGCATCAAACAGAAATCAGTAAACTGAAGAATATAATAACTGCACTCAAAAATTCAATAGAGAGCTTCAATAGTTGCCTAAATAAAGCAGGAAAACAGTTTAGAAAATTGGAAGACAGGTCATTGGCATCATCCAACCTGAGAATCATTAAAAAAAAAGTGAATACAGGCTAAGAAACTATGGGACATCATCAAATGGAATAATGTACAAATTATCAGAGTACCAGAGGTAGAATAGAGAGAGAAAGGAATAGATATATATTGAAAGAAGTAATAGAAGAAAACTCCCCAAATTTGGAGAAAGATTTTGAAATGCATATTCAGAAAGCTGAACACACACCTAATAGAATGGATCTAAAGAGATCTATACCAAGACACATTATAATCAAATTGTCAAAAGTTAAAGACAAAAAATAAAGAATATTAAAAACTTTGAGGGGAGAGAGACATATTACAAACAAGGAAACTGTAAATCTATCTGCAAATTTTGCTACAGAAACTTAACAGGCCATAGGTAGTGGTATGATATGTTTGAAAAGATGAAAAAAAACCTGTAAATCTGGAATACTATACCCAGCAATCTTATCTTCCAACAATAAAAGCAAGATAAAACTTTCTCAGACAAACAAAAGTTGAGAGAAGTTATCACCACACTTATAAAGATGCTGAAGGAGTCTTCAAAGTGAAGAAAAATATCACTAAAGAACAAGATGAAAATCTGCAAAAATGTAAAACTCACTGGTAGAAGTAAGAATATGGTAAAACTCAAAACACTTATATTGTAATGGTGTGTGAAAATTAACTATATCTCTAGCATACAATTAAAATTAAACTATTAAAACAACTATAGCAACAATAATTTGCTAAAGGACAGAAACCATAGAAGATAATAAATATGTCATCAAAAACAAATTTTTGTGTGGGGAGTAAAAATGCAGTTTTTGCAAGTGATTAAAGTTAACTAGTTATCAACTTAAATCACCTGTTATTAGTTTTGGATGTTATATGTAAGTCTCGTGGTAATCATAGAGCAAAAACCCTTATTAGGTACAAAAAAAGATAGGAAAAAAAGATTAAAAGCATGCCACTACAGAAAATCATCAAACCACAAAGAAAAACACCCTCACAGACACACCCAGAAACAGTTCTTTACTAGCTATATAGGCACCTTGCAATCCAATCAAGTTGATACCCAATATTAACCATCATACTATGCAAGTTGAAACCAAAGATAATGGGGATAGCTATACTTACATAAGACAAATTTTATTTCAAAAACTGTGAAAGGTAAAAAGTCATTATGTAATGATAAAGAGATTAGTTAATCAAGTAGTTTTAAAAATAGCAAGTATGTATGAACCCAACATAGGAGAATCCAAATATATAAAGCAAACATAACTAGATCTAAAGGAGACCTAGACTGCAATACAATATACTTGGAACTTCAAAATTCGACTTTCAACACTGAAAAGATAACCTAGGCAGAAAGCTCATAAGAAAACATTAGATTTGATCTGCACTTTACACCAAATGAATCTAACAGTCATTTAAAGAGCAATATACACAATAATGATAGAATTGAACACACAATGCAGTTATTCTGAAGGGCACACACAACATTCTCCACAATAGATAATATGTTATACTACAAGACAAGTCAAAAGTTTTAATAAGTTTAAAATACTATTAAGTATCTTTTCTGATTACGAAGGCATGAAACTAGAAATCAATAATAGAAGGAATCTTGGAAAACTCACAAATACATGTAAATTAGACAGGTAAAACTAAAGGATCAAAGCAAAAATTATGAGGAGAATTTAAAAAATATTCTGTCACAAACAGTGATAAAACCATAACATACCAAAACTTTTGAAATGCAGAGAAGTTTATATCAATAAATGTTTAGATTAAACAATAAGATCTCAAATAAGCAACCTAATGTTATATCTCATGGAATTAACAAAACCATGTAGGCCCTTGTTTAGCAGAAAAGAGAAAATTACAATGATAAGGGTAGAAATAAACAAAATAGACATTAGTAAAGCAGTATAAACTCTGAAGAGTGTTTTATAAAAACTACAAACAAAATCAACGACATTTGTTAGACTAACAAATTATAAAAGAGACAAGGTGCAATAAAAATAAATCAGAAATGAAAGAGGGGCATTACAACTGATACCACAAAAATACAAAATATCATAAAAGAAAATTATAAGCAACTGTATACCAACAAATTGGATAATAGAATATAAATTCATAAATGTCTAGAAACATGCAAATTACCAAGATGAAATCAGTAATAAAAGAAATTTTGAACAGATCTATGAGTGGCAGTGAGATTGAATCAGAAGTAGAAAGTCTCTGATCAAAGAATAGCCCAAGATCTTATAACTTCACTGCTGAATTCCACCAAATATTTAAAGAACTAATACCAATTCTTCTCAAATTCTTCTAAAATAATGATGAGGATGAAATATTTCCACTCTTATTATGAAGCCAGACTTAACTTCAGATCAAAGCTAGACAAGGATACTACAAGAAAAGAAAACTACATGCCAATATTCCTAAAGTATATAGATTTTAAAATCCTCAATCAAATGCTGGCTAACTGAATCAACAGCACATTAAAAAGATTATTCACTATGATCAAGTGGTATTTATCCCAGGGATGTGAAGAAGGTTAAACACACTTAAATCTATAATTGGGATTTACTATTTTAATATGAGGACAAAAGTCATATGATTATCTATATGGATACAAAAAAATATTTGAAGAAATTGAATATCCCTTCATGATAAAAACTCTTCAGTGAAAGAGATATAGAAGGTACGTATATAGAATGGATCTCAACACAATAAAGGCCATATAAGACAAGCCTGAAGCATACATCATACTGAACAGTGAAAAGCGAAAAGCTTTTTCTGGAAGATCAGAACAAGATAAGGATGCCCACTTTCCCTACTTTAATTCAACATAGCACTAGAAGTGCTAGCCAGAACAATTAGGCAAGAAAAATAAATTTTTAAAAAAATTCTACATTAAAAGAAGAAATAATATTTCTTTGCAGAGTGATAACATTATCTTATACATGGAAAATCCTGAAGACTTCACCAAAATACTGCCAGAACTAATTTTAAAAATCAGTAAAGTTTCAGGTTACTAAATCAACTTACAAAAATCAGTAGCATTTGTATACACTAAGAATATACTCTTCACAAAAAAATGAATAAAACAACCCCATTTTCGTAGCTTCAAAAATATTTAGTATTATAGTAAAATTAACCAAGAAAGTGAAAGTTATGTCCAGTGAAAACTGTAAAAAATTCATAAAAGAAATGAAAGAAGACACGAATAAATGGCAGACATGTCATGTTTCATTGACTGAAATAATATTGTTAAAATGTCTATACTACAAACAAATCTATAGATTCAATTCAACATTTGTCAATATGCTAATGTCTTTTTTTTTAAGTAGAGAAAACAATTCTAAAATTTGTATGGAACTAGAAGACATTCCAAATAGCCAAAGCAATCTTGAGCAAAAAGAACAAAGCTGGAGGCATCATAATCTCTGATTACAAAATATATTATGAAGCTACAGCCATCAAAACCTCATGGTACTTGCATAAGAGCAGACACATCAACCATTTAAGAAAGATAAAACCCTCAGAAATAAAATGCAGTATTTACGGTTAATTGATTTTTGACAAATGTGTCAAGAACACATTATGAGGAAAGGAAAGATTTTTCAGTAAATAATGTTAGGAAAACTGGTTATCAACATCAGAAGAATGAAATTGAACACTTACCTTATACCATACACAAAATCAGCTCTGAATGAATAAAAGTCTTCAATGTGAGACTTGAAACTGTAAAGTTACTAGAAGAAACATAAGAGAGAAGTTCCATGGCATTGATCTGGGCAGTTATTTTTTTGGATGGGTCTCTAAAAACACAAGCAACAGAAACAAAAATAAAGTGGGATTACATCAAACTAAAAAGCCTCTGCATAACCAAGCAAGCAATCAACAAAACAAAAATGACAACCTAAGAAACAGGAGAAAATCTTTTCAAACCCCTTACATTAGAACCCATACTTCTGAAGAGTGTCTAATATCCAAACTATATAAATAACTCAAATGATTAAATAGCAAGAAAAACAAATAACATGATTGAAAAATGGGCCAAAGATCTGAAAAGATATTGCTCAAAAGAAAACATACAAATGACTAGCAGATATATGAAAAAATGTTCATCTCTAATTGTCAGGAAAATGCAAATTAAAACATGATATTACTTCACACCTGTTAGACTTGCTATTATTAAAATTTAAAAAAAAAAGGAAACAAATGTTAGCAAAATGTGGAGAAAAGAATATCTAGGTATGTTGTTGGTCTGATAAATTAGTAAAGCCATTTTGGTGCAGCTGCTATGGAAAATAGTACAAGGATCCTCAGAAAACTAAAGATAGAATTATCATATGACCCAGCAATTCTGCTTCTGGCTGTATACTCAAAGAAATTAAAATCAGTATATCCAAGGAATATCTGCACTCTCATGTTTATTTCTGCATTCTTCCTGATAGCCAAAATATGGAAGCCACCTAATTATATCTGCCAAAAGATGAATAGCTAAAGAAATTGTGGTACATATACTATTCTACCCTAATAGAGAAGAAATTCAGACATTTACAACATGGGTGATACTGGAGAAAATTATGCTACTTAAAATAAGCCAGATGCAGAAAGACAATATTATATAATCTCACCCATGAAATCTAAAAAAGTCTACCTCATAGGAAAAGAGAGTAGAAAAGTAGTAAACAGAAGCTAGGAGGATGGGGTAGTATGGTGTAAGAGGAGATATTCATCAAAAGGTACAAAATTTTAGTTAGATTGAAGAAATATTTTTTACTGATCCATTGCATTGCATAGTTAATATAATTAATATAATAATATAATTAACCACAGTTAATAATAACATAAATTTCAAAATTGCAGAAAGAGTAGATTTTTAACATCCTGAGTCCCGAAGTCCTAAGTCATTGAGGTAATATATAAAACATCACAGTGTGCCCCATAAATATACAGAATTGTTATTATTTGTCAATGAAAAATAAATAAAAAAGCATACATTACTTAACTATGATATCATTCAATAAGGGTAAAATACATATTTAGACTTACATGTATAGAGAAAGCATACATGTAATATTTTTGAGAATAATTTTAATAAAATGCCTTAAAAATAAATTCTAGTTTTGAAAAATGAGATTGTAGAAATGGTAAAAATAAAATCTATAAACAACATGAAAGAAACAATATATTGTAAAAAATATTCATATCACATTAAAATACTGATGAAATGCAAACTTTAACATATGTTATAGAAATAGATTATTAATGTATTTTCCTAGATGGATACAGTAAACAAGACATAGCAATAATAGCAACAACAGAAACAAAATATCTTGATGAATTGAAGTTGGAAGTTAGGATCCATTGGGGAGGTATGTAATCAAATTTTAACTTTGATTTATCAGTAAACAAGATTTTCATTGATAAAGACAAGAGCACCATTAACTGACCATTTCCAGGTACAACTTCTTTTAATTCATCATGTGGTCTATGCCATGGCCACTCTAAACTTGACCCAGTCCTAAGGGATTAGGGAGCCCATTAATAGGAAACTTCCTTTTAAAACTTGCCAATGGCTTTTTTGAGACATTCTCAGAACTTAGAATAAATCAAAACTTGAGAACGTAGTATCAAAACATTTATGGAATGTCAGCATCAGGTAACGGCGCTTTTAAGAGCTAGATTTAGAGCAGCTCAACTGCAGGGCCTCCAAATGTCAAATGCTGAGAAGAAATAATCAATTTGTTAAACGTGCATATGATGTACAGCCCTAGATCTCATATACATCACTGGATCAATTAGAAATTTCTGGAATGAAGCCCTTGGCAGAACTAATGAGAAGATTATGCTATGGTATCTATTATACATATAATTGTAATTTGTGCATAGCAAGTTTTTAAAAATTGGAGAATAAATTTTTATTATTACTATTTATGTGTTTAAGAAAGTTTTAGATAAAATATGCTAACATAAGGAATTATTTCCAAATTTATCTTGAAGAGATGAGTTGCAAGGCTGTGACTATACTCTTACAAATGGGAATTTTCAGGGGAACAGTAGATATAGAAGCATAATAATCTGGTTGAATATTGAATGAGTTTATAGCTACTACTATGCACATCCTCCTCTGATGATCATAAGTTAAACTTTATAGATTTCCTGAGAAATGAACAGAAGTAGCAAGCAGAAATCAGGTCATGGTCTTGGTGAAAAATAGATCTCTAACTTTGTAACTGCCACCCCTATATCCTACCCAATGTCTGAATCAACCTCCTTTGGCACAAACATAAGAACAAACATGAGGGTCTAACAGTTCATGTCATTTACTTTGTTTCCTTATCTGTCCAGTGTCACAATACATATTCAATTTTTATTTTTGCTAAATTTTTTAAAGCCAGGATGTTTGAAGCTTCTGTTCTAGTTAAGGGGCATAGATGCATTGAAAACAACTACGAATAAACTTTAACTCCTTTACTTAGCTTAGAAGTCAGGTGCAATGGTTAAGAGAACAGTTTCTTGCAAAACTGAGCAATGGGTAAAGTTTGATGTTATTACACTTTTTAAAAACCTGAATCTTCGCTTCCTATCTCCTGTTACCTCCAGGAAGCTGATCAACTCATTTTATCCACAGAGAAAATTCTCTCTGTACTGTTCTCAGAGGGGATTACCTCAAAATTGCACAATTGTTACATCTACTGATCCAATGCCCTGAGGACCCAGGTTTCAGTTGCCTGCTCCAGGAAATAATCACATGAACCCTGCTGAGACCATGGCTAACACCATTGTTACATAAATTCTGTTTATAATAACTATTGCAATGAATGGGTATGGAGTTATTTTTCTAACAAGTGAATAGAAGATTCTCATTACTTAAAAGAACAAAAAGTGTACATAAGAGATTATTTTGATGAAGAAGGAAAAAAATCCCCAGCTGCACTATTAACATTTTAGGCTATTCCCACTTTGGATTTTTTGTTCTTCTCTAGATTATGCTTGCATTTTCTCCCCTCAGATTGTTTTACAAATGTATCATTCTGTATATAATATATAATTTGGATACTTTTACCATGAAAAGTGGTTAGGGGAAATTATTTTCATACTATAATCTCTGGAATGAATTGCTTTTTAAAACTTGTTTTTTATTTTATCTTTTTCCTTCAATATTTAAAACATTAATGTGGCAGAGAGGACACAGTGACTACAAAGTTTTGTTTTAATTTAATGTAATTTGTATTGAAAGATACAAGAGAATGTAATATGTATTTGCGTGTAGTCAAAGAGTAATTCTGAAATGAAAATGTAGGTAAGCACAATCACATCACATGTTCACCCTGCCTGATCCCATCTCTCTTACTGTCTCTAGAGTTATTGAGTATATTTACTTTTGTTATGATCTTTGCCTTGATTTTTAATAGTTTTTCCAAATAATAAAAAATAATTTGGTTTTTACCCACCTTAAGCATTACATAAATATCAAGTTCTGTTTTCTTTTGTAGCTTGTTGCCTTGTTTTTTGCTTAATATTGTTTGTGATATTTATCTAATTTAATGCATATAACTATATTTGGTGATTTTATATACAAATTGGTTTCCCATTATATAACTATAACACTATGTATGAATCTACTTGTCTTATTCTGGGTAACAACACTTCAAGGTCATTGGAAAGGTCAGAATTTTCATGAATGTCAAGTAGTAGGCAGCACCAAGGAACCAACACACTCCTCTGCTATACATTCTAGTGATTTTCCTTCAATATACTTATCTTTATGTGCATCTGTGAAAAAAAAATTAGGTAACATGCATTCCTTGGTGCAAGTGTTGGATTATTGAATTTTTCTCTCACTCTCTTCTTTTTTTTTCTTTCTCACCTCTGTTTCTGCCTGAATTACTGCTAAGTCCTGGTCACTGCACCAAATGACCACTGCTTGCAGATATAAACACAAAAGGTCATCTTATCATCAATGTTTGGCAGTCCACAGCCAATTCCACACTTTTTGACTCTGGGAGTAGGTGTTTGATGTTAATTAGAAGGGTTAGTTTATATGCCATTTAAAAGGGTACTAGATGCTTCAAGTGCACCTTTTATTAGGTTACAGTTGCATCAACCATATTCTGATTAATTATGCTCAATGTGTTATGTATTCCTTGCATAACTGTTACATGAGTGGTTTGCATAGTATACTAGCAATGAAACTCTTCAAAAATATATTCCAGAAACTTCTGGTACCTTCCAAAACATGTGTATTACAATTGTCTATAACCTTGGAGCAACTTTTTTTTTTTTTCAATTGTACTTTAGGTTCCAGGGTACATGTGCAGATCATGCAGGATTGTTGCATAGGTACATACATGGCTATGTGATTTACTGCTCCATCCCCCTGTCACCTATATCTGGCATTTTTCCCCATGTTATCCCACCCTAACCTCCCTACCCCTCTGTTTCCCTCCTCTTGTCCACCACAACAGATCCCAGTGTGTGATGCTCCCCTTCCTGTGCCCACATGTTCTCATTGTTCATCACCCACCTATGAGTGAGAACATGCAGTGTTTGATTTTCTGTTCTTGTATCAGTTTGCTGAGAATGATGGTTTCCAGATTCATCCATGTCCCTACAAAGGACATGAATTCATCGTTTTTTATGGCTGTATAGTATTCCATGGTGTATATGTGCCACATTTTCCTTGTCCAGTCTATCATCGATGGGCATTTGGATTGGTTCCAGGTCTTTGCTATTATTGTAAACAGTGGCACAATGAACATACGTGTGCATATATCTTTACAAGAGAACAATTTATAATCCTTTGGGTATATGCCCAGTAATAGGATTGCTGGGTCAAATGGAATTTCTATTTTTAGATCCTTGAGGAATCACCACACTGTCTTCCACAAGGATTGAACTAATTTACACTCCCACGAACAGTGTAAAAGTGTTCCTATTTCTCCACATCCTCTCAGTGTCTGTTGTCTCCAGATATTTTAATGGTCATCATTCTAACTGGTGTGAGATGGTATCTCAATGTGGTTTTGATTTGCATTTCTCTAATGACCAGTAATGAGGAGCATTTTTTCATATGTTTGTTGGCCTCATGTATGTCTTCTTTTGTAAAGTGTCTGTTCATGTCCTTCGCCCACTTTTGAATGGGTTTGTTTTTTCTTGTAAATCTGTTTTAGTTCTTTGTAGATTCTGGATATTAATTAGCCCTTTGTCAGATGGGTTGATTGCAAAAATGTTCTCCCATTCAGTGGTTGCTGACTCACTATAATGATTGTTTCTTTTGCTGTACAGAAGCTCTGGAGTAATTAGATCCCATTTCTCTATATTGGCTTTTGTTGCCAATGCTTTTGGTGTTTTAGTCATGAAGTCCTTGCCTATGCCTACGTCCTAGATGGTTTTGCCTAGGTTTTCTTCTAGGGTTTTTATGGTGTTAGGTCTTATGTTTAAATCTTTAATCCGTCTGGAGTTAATTTTAGTGTAAGATATCAGGAAGCGGTCCAGTTTCTGTTTTCTGTCCTGAGAAAGCCAATTTTAATCTCAGTGAACATATTTATCCACATATATTAAATTATAGAATGAGGCATACTTGGTAAGTGGTAAGCTTCATTTGACACATAATAGACCATTCCAGCCATTGATCATTGTTTCAATTCAGGTCTTCTGAGAAGCAAACACTAGCATGGGATTAAAAGTACAAGAGCTTAATAAGGGAAATCCTGTTAAGAATTGATAGAAAAGATTGAAAGAAGGGAGAAGCCTTCATGCTACATTGCAGGTCTGACAACAGTTTAAGAAAGAATTGGGCAAGAGGAATCCAGATTACTGCACAGTATTAAGAGAGTTTTGACAAGAATAGTGGGGAGTCCCCACATCAAAATTTCTCAGTAAAGGAGCTCTGTGTCCTACAGAAATGAAACAGCTTTGATACCTTGCCATGCTCAGTCATTGGCTAATAACAGCCTGGGGAATGCATGGTCTTCTTGTGAACATTATGTGATTTCCTAAGAGTGGCCACTGGGCTTTTAACTATGCTTTCTGCAGCCAGTTCTCTTGATGGAGATTGAGCAGTGCATTTCCATTGCTGCTACCACTTTTCCCCTATAAATGTACTTTTCATTAGGAAGTATCTCAGGAAAGGGAGGCTAAAGAAAATCAAATGTCCATTCCCTCTTACAATCGGACAAGGTAGCACTGGGAATCACCCAGTGAACAGTGAGATTTCACCAATAATCTTTTTTTGTTTTCTCTTTATTAAAACAGGCATAACTCCTCTTGCTGAACAGAGTCACTTACTCTTGCTTAGATGATAGCACTTTTTCTTGCCTGCTGGTCCCTGGACCAAAAATATATCTAAAGAGCATGGGCAGTAGCTACACCATGTACATCAATGGCAATGTTTCTGTGTCCCTTTTGAGGAGATATGAGTTCCAGGGTCAAATAACACAGTTTCCCAGTTGATCATTGAGAATCTTGTTAAGTGAGGCCAGCATTTTTCTTGTTACTAGTTACTTGGATTCTTTTAAATGAGATTCAGCATAATATAGACATCTTGAGTTTAATTTATCTACTATATTCTGATAGTATCTCTCATTCTTTCAGAATATTGCCTCTAAGTAGGTGCTTTACCTGTGCCTCTGCTAAGGTTTTTAGTGCTTTACTAGGCTAGCAGTTCCAGATCGTGTGGTATATAATACAATTGGTAGATCATATGATTATGGGCCTATTCCTGTACCTTCTTCTCTGTGTGGTGGGTCCCCTGGTGAAATGTTGTGTTATTTTGTTCTGTGATGTAAACATTTAATAAGTTCTTGGAGACTGACACTGACTTAGGCTCTTGGGGCAGGAAACGCAAAATCATACCCAAGAGAGGTATCTAAACTACTGAACTTTATAGAATAGGATGAGTTTAATACAGTTGTCTAGTCAACAATTGAGCAGTTGCTCCTTGGGGAATGATGTTATATTCTGAGCTTACCATTGGTTTCTGTACCTGGCATGTTAACTACTCAGAGACAATATTAGCTATATCATAATGGTAAAATGGGAGTCAGTGCTATGGAGCCCACACATACCTTCCAAATCTGCAAGTGTGGCTACTTCAGAGGTGCCAGTATGCCTGATCTTGTGTAACCAATGAAGAAAAGCTAATGCTAACTGACCAAGTCATTTTGTTGACCTGAATTTTGTGTGTTTTCTCATGTGCACTTCATGGTGAGCATTAACATGTAAATACAGATCTTCATACTTTATGCCTACTTCATATGTCTTTTCACATGCCTGTACTCTTCCTTGTCTCTGATCCTCCAGTCATTTTTCTTCTTAGTCTCCTGGCATTAACCACTTTCCAGAATCTATACCTAGTGTTACCTCAGACCACACAGAGTGGATTACCAGGTACCACACTTGCCGCTTTATCTGCTAAGAGACTTTTCCATCTTAACTTTTAAGGCCACCTATAAATGTAATAGTAATGTAGCTGCTTTTTTTTTTTTTTTGGTCTTGTACGTAAGCTGACTCAACAACAAAGTAGACAAGGTGCAGTGCCTCATGCCTGTAATCCTAGCAGTTTTGGAGGCCAAGGCAGATGGATCCCCTGAGGTTAGGAGTTTGAGACCAGCCTGGTCAACATGGTGAAATCCCGTTTCTACTAAAAATACAAAAAAAAAAAAAAATTAGCCGGACATGGTGGTGGGTACCTGTAATCCCAGCTACTAAAGAGATGAGGCAAGAGAATCACTTGAACCTGAGAGAGGCGGAGATTGCAGTGAGCCTAGATCATGCCACTGCACTCCAGCCTGGGCAACAAGAGTGAAACACAGTCTCAATAAATAAATAAATAAAAGTAATAAAATAGAATAACAAAGCAATCTCAGAGTTTTCCTCTTTTTCAGCTGGTCATATATTACTCCACAAACAAAGGTACAAACAGAAGAAAGTAAAACCATGGTGGGTGTCATGGGTTTCTGGGCTATTAATAACCTGTTTGTAGCTCATTCAAAACTTCTCATTTGTTTGTCCTCAAACCTATATTTATAGACCGCTTCCAAGCTGTTCCAAGTAAGTAGGTCCAAATTTAGTAGGTTCAACAGAATTCTACTAAAAACAATAAGATCTGAATACAGATCTTATTGGTATCCTCTGGTTAAGATAATTCTTAATGCTTTAGAGCTAAGCGTATTATTAACTGCAGATGAAATGATGTTGCCCCCAAACACAAGTGTAATTTCTCTATAGCAGAGAAATGTGGTGCATGCCATGGGCTTGCCATCTAATCCTTTCCTCCTTTGTCAATTCTGATGCAATAAGATCTACTGAATATTATATACCAAATGGTGGGACTGGTTGCATGGCAACCTCAATTTCTTTTAGAGTATTCTTTGCCTAGGTTCTTTCTACATATGGCTACTTTTGTCATCTGATATATTCCTAGGTATGAACTCAGATTTTTCCAGAACCTAAAGAGGGCTGCAGGACTGATATGGATTGGTAGTGTCCTCACCCAAATGTCGAAATTGTAGCTCCCATAATTTCTGCATGTCATAGGAGAGACTGGGTGGGAGGTAATTGAATCATGAGAGCAGGTCTTTCCAGTGCTCTTCTCATCATAGTAAGCAAGACTCACAAGGTCTGATGGTTTTATAAAGGGGAGTTCCCCTGCACATGCTCTCTTTCTTGCCTGCTGCCATGCAAGATGTGACTTTGCTCCTCCTTTGCCTTCTACTATGATTGTGAGGCCTCCTCAGCCATGTGGAACTGTGAGTCATTTAAACCTCTTTCTTTTATAAATCACCCAGTCTCAGATATGCAGCATGAGAACAGACTAATACAAGGACACTGCTTATTACTTCTTTGTGAATAATATTATAATATGAGATGAAGTGTTATATCTTTTAGTTTGGTGGGGAATATCCTGGCATGCTTCTCAGCACTGAATATCCAACCATCTTCTGAAGTAGTAGGTACTTAAAACTTCATAGGGTTAATCTCTCACTTGCTGAAATACATTCATCTTACTAAAGCTTCCAGTACATTAGCCGTCTCTTGCTTGCCTAATCTGGTTAGTCTGAAGTGTTTAATGTATTCGGTCAATGTTATGGTTTGTATTTCACACGTCCCAACACTGACATACCATGAACCAAACATCTGTTGTGATATAGTTTAACCTAGAAAGAAGTCAGGGATCATGCACAGAGAAAATAACGTCTTCTGCAACAGGCAAAGACACACAGTCATTGACAGAGTAGAAGAAACTTCATGTAGATCAGAAGGACGGAATATACAGCATGGGGTGGAAACTGATTTTATTTGAGGGACAAATGAAGAGATTGCCCTGCCCCAAATAACAGTCCTACATTTCTCTTATGGTACTTTTAACTTCTACCAATAGATATTGTTTATGTTGTGAACAATGTCTAGGAATCTCCTGTTAAATTAAAAATATCTCTAAAAGAGAAAATATGCTATTCCATTGTCAACTTCTAATAAAATAGATTAAGAATGGTTTCTCAAAAGATTTGTCAGCGTTTCAGTAGGAGCAACCATGCATTTTGGGATAGTAATGAGAAAGAAACAAATTTATATCAACTCTCTTCTTTAAATTTTACAATGTGATTTCTCATTACCCAAAACAAAATAAAGTAGTTATCCTTGGCATGTAATATAAAATCATCCCTAATCTAGGCCTTGCTTACCTGTGCATTCTTTTTTATCACCTATTTTCCATTTATATATAATTTTTAGCCATATCAAAGTTTTATTATTTCCATTGCCTCGAGACATCCTCTGCCAGTTAACTAAACTACTCATTATTTAATATGCAACTGAGGGCTTACTTCCATGAAGTCTTTCATGCTCACCTTGCCTGAAACTTTTCCTCAGGCTTAATTAGGTGAGTGTTCTACAAACTCCTGTAATATACTACAAATTTCTCTCTTAATATTTGTCCTGTTAATGTTCAGATGGTAGGTCCATTTCTCCCAATAAAATGAAAGGTAGAGGCTTTGCCAAGTGACCTTGATATATTGAGCCATAAGCACAGTGGCAACACATAAGAGGTGCTCAACAAATAAGTAGATAGATTATTAAATTACCACAGATCCAAGGGACCTCTAAGGATGAACAGACATCAAACAGTTCCATGATGAGTGTGCTTTGGACTACATAAGAAATGTAAGATTTAAATTATTGCCTTCATCAGATTTGTTGCTGAGAGTCACATTGGTAAAACAAAATTATTTACTCTGATGCATGTGCTCTGTACCCCCCAAGTACATGAAGTTAGCTCTGGAGATGTCTTATAAATTACCTTTATAAATCACCAGAGAAAAGATTGTGAAATAATAACTAAGCGTTTGGGGAATTTGCAATAAGCACTAATGCAAAAAGAGAGTAAACTAAGTGGTATGCATCATTAAAAAATAAAAATACTTTCTTCTTCAAATTTTAAATCCTTTAACTGCATTTAAATATTTAAAGCTTATACTCTTTAGAGGAAATGAAAGCACCATTGATGTCTCTTGAGGGATGCTTCCATCTAGTGCTCCTGAGCTAATGTCAATATTTACATGTTTTAAAAATCATCTGTAAATGGCAGGAATTCTTCATCCTGAAATAGTTTGGTTTTGATTCAGCCTAACAAACTGCAGACGTTTATGTCAGAATCCACATCCTGCAAATCTTTTAAATTTATATTGCAATTTACCTTGCCCCAAAGTCACTTATGTAAAACTTGACTACCATTTTCCACATATTTTGCTTTGTCAAAAATAATTTAGATAATGACTATTAAATGCATAATTTATTGGAGCCAGTATACTGGAGGTAACTATACATTGTCTCCAATCCTCACCCCTAGTTAAGTATGCTATTTGTATTGTATAGATGAGGGGACTAGGGTTTAGAAAGGATTAGTGACTAATTTAAGCTGCAAATATTTTAGGATATAGGATTATAGAAAAAAACTTTTCAAAACAGTCAATTGTTTAAGCCTATACTAAAAGTTAATTGAGTATTTGTAATCACAATTATTAAAAACAAAGTAAAAAAAGCCTAAAAATAAACACACACCATCCCATTAGAATGGAGTATGAGGTAAGAATGCATAGAAGTACAGATGAAATTGATATACAAACATTACATTATATGAATTACAAATTACTTCATAGTTTATGCATTTTATTCCAGAATATGTGGAAATATTTATATAGTGATTGTAATTATTGTATAATGTATGTGTGCACATGCATATAAATTCCAAACTATCAAAATTACATTCAAGATTATGAAGATGTAAGTAAAAATGTCCATGTGAATAGAAACCTCATAACATTCCTACATATTTAGTTTTGTTTAATTATGTTTTAAATTATATAAATGTCATGCTACTAGTTGGTAAAGATTATTAGGAACAATTTACAAATCGGATGTAAAGGAGAAAGGGAAGAAGGTACAGAAGAGAAGGTTAAGAAAGAGAAGGTTGGGAAGCAAAGGGAGATAAGGAAAGTGATTACTAATCAAATTTGCAGATTTTAAATTAAAGATATAAAAATATTTTCAATCACATGTGGATAAAATTAGACTATAATGCAGAGGCTTAAGTAATATCCAGCCTTTTGTATTGTTTCAGCTGAACCGTTATGGAGAACAATGAAAATACAATTACGGAAACAATTGTTTAAAAGCTAATTTTTTATAGATTTGTGTATGTTGAACCAGCCTTGCATCCCAGAGATGAAGGCAACATGATTGTGATGGATAAGCTTTTTGATGTGCTGTTGGATGCGATTTGACAGTATTTTATGGAAGATTTTCGAATCAATGTTCATCATGAATATTGTCCTGAAATTCTCTTTTTTAGTTGTGTCTCTACCAGATTTTGCTATCAGAATAATGTTGGTCTCATAAAATGCATTAGCGAGGATTCCTTCTTTTTGTATTGTTTGGAATAGTTTCAGAAGAAATGGAACCAGCTCCTCTTTGTACCTCTGGTAGAATTCAGCTGTGAACCTGTCTGATTCTGAACTTCTTTTGGTTGGTAGGCTATTAATTGCTTCCTCAATTTCAGATGTTGTTATTGGTCTATTCAGGGATTCACCTTCTTCATGGTTTAGTCTTGGGATGGTGTAAGTGTCCAGGAATTTGTCCATTTCTTCTAGATTTACTGTTTTTTTTTGTTGTTTTGTTTTTTGTTTTTTGTTTTTTTTGTTTTTTTTTTGCATAGAGGTGTTTGTAGTAATCTGTGATGGTAGTTTGTATTTCTGTGGGATCAATGGTGATATCCCCTTTATCATTTTTTTATTGCATCTATTTGATTCTTTACTCTTTTCTTCTTTATTAGTCTAGCTAGAGGTGTATCTATTTTGTTGATCTTTTCAACAAAGCTCCTGGATTTATTGATTATTTGAAGGTTTTTTTTGTGTTTCTGGCTCCTTCATTTCTGCTCTGATCTTAGTTACTTCTTGTCTTCTGCTAGCTTTTGAAATTGTTTCATCTTCCTCATCTAGTTCTTTTATTCATGATGTTAGGATGTTGATTTTAGATCTTTTCTCCTTTCTCTTGTAGGCATTTATTGATATAAATTTCCTTCTAGACACTGCTATAAATATGTTCCAGAGATTCTGGTACACTGTGTCTTTTTTCTCAATGGTCACATAAACAGAACCAAGAAAAAAACCAAATGATTATCTCAATAGATGCATAGAAGGCCTTCAACAAAATTCAGCAGTACTTTATGCTAAAAACTCTCAATAAAATACATATCAATGGAATGTATCTGAAAATAATAAAAGTTATTAATTACAAACCCACAGCCAATATCATAATAAATGGGCAAAAACTGGAAGCATTCTCTTTGAAAACAGGCACAAGACAAGGATGCTCTCTCTCACCAGTTGTATTCACCATAGTATTGGAAGTTCTGGCCAGGGTATTCAGGCAAGGAAAAGAAATAAAGGGAATTCAGTTATGAAAAGAGGAAATCAAATTGTCTCTATTTACAGATGACATGATTGTATATTCAGAAGACCCCATCATCTCAGCCCAAAATCTCCTTAAGCTGTTAAGAAAATTCAGCAAAATCTCTGTATACAAAATCAATGTGCAAAAATCACAAGCATTCCTATACACCAATAACAGGCAAACAGGGAGCCAAATCATGAGTGAGCTCCCATTCACAATTGCTACAAAATGAATAAAATACCTAGTAATACAACTAACAAGGCATGTGAAGGACTTCTTCAAGGAGAACTACAAACCACTGCTCAAGGAACTAAGAGAGGACACAAACAGATGGAAAAACATTCCATGCTCGTGGTTAGGAAGAATCAATATCGTGAAAATGGCCATACTGCCCAAAGTAATTTACAGATTCAATGCTATCCCCATCAAGCTACCATTGACCTCCTTCACAGAACTGGAAAAAAACACCTTAAACTTCATATGGAACCAAAAAAGAGCCCGCATACCCATGACAATCCTGAGCAAAAAACAAAGCTGGAGGCATTATGCTACCTGACTTCAAACTATACTACAAGGCTACAGTAATCAAAATAGCATGGTACTGCTACCAAAACAGAGATACAGAGCAATGGAACAAAACAGAGACCTCAGAAGTAATGCCACACATCTACTACCATCTGATCTTTGACAAACTTGACAAAAACAAGCAATGGAGAAAGGATTCCCTGTTTAATAAATGGTGTTGGGAAAACTGGCTAGCAGTGTGCAGAAAGCAGAAACTGGACCCCTTCCTGACACCTTATAAAAAAATGAACACCAGATGGATTAAAGATTTCAACATAAGACCTAACACCATAAAAACTTTAGAAGAAAACCTAGGCAATACCATTCAGGACATAGACATGGGCAAGCACTTCATGACTAAAACACCAAAAGCATTGACAACAAAAGCCCAAATAGACAAATGGGACCTGATGAAATTAAAGAGCTTCTGTGCAGCAAAAGAAACAGTCATTAGCATCAATCTGCAACCAAGAGAATGGGAAAAAAATTTTGCAATCTATCCATCTGACAAAGGGCTAATATCCAGAATCTATGGAGAATGTAAACAAATTTACAAGAAAAAAACCCCATCAAAAAGTGGGTGACAGATATGAAAAGACACTTCTCAAAACAAGACATTATACAGCAAACAAGCATATGAAAAAAGGTTCATCATTGCTGGTCATTAGAGAAATGCAAATCAAAACCACACTGAGATAGCATCTCATGCCAGTTAGAATGGCAACCATTAAAAAAATCGGGAGACAACAGATGCTGGAGAGGATGTGGAGAAATAGGAATGCTTTTCCACTGTTGGTGGGAGTGTAAATTAGTTCAACCATTGTGGAAGACTGTGTGGCAATTCCTTAAGGATCTAGAACTAGGAGTTTCATTTGACCCAGCAATCTCATTACTGTGTATATACCCAAAGGATTATAAACTATTCTAAACTAAAGACACATACACATGTATGTTTATTACGGCACTCTTCACAGTAGGAAAGACTTAGAACCAACCTAATGCCCATCAGTGATAGACTGAATAAAGAAAATATGTCACATATACACCATGGAATACTATGCAGCCATAAAATATGATGAGTTCATGTCTTTTGCAGAGACATGGATAAAGCTGGAAATCATCATTCTCAGCAAACTGACAAGAACAGAAAACCAAACACTGCACGTTCTCACTCATAAGTGGATGTTGAACAATGAGAACACATGTGCACAGGGAAGGGAATATCACACCCTGATGCCAGTCAGGGGATGGGGGCTATTGGAAGGATAACTGGAGGTTGGGGGATAGGGAAGGGATAGCATTAGGAGAAATATCTAATGTAGATTACGAGGTGATGGATGCGGCAAACCACCATGGAACGTGTATACCCATGTAACAAACCTGCACGTTCTGCACAGGTACACCAGAACTTTAAGAAAAAAATAAATTTTAAAACTTGATTTTTAATCTCTGAGTGCTTTTATATTTACATATATAGTTGAAAAATCAACTTTTACAACCAATCATGTTTTAAATTATCACTCAAAATATTAGTTTTAAAACTGTGAAGAGATTTTCTTCTCTCTACAATATGTTATTGAATTATGTGTTAAAACTAAACTTATAAAATGATACCTGAAAGTTGAATACACTCTTGCCAGTGCTAGGAAGCAGAATACTTTATCATGAGTATACCTATCTATGGCCAATAAATGATTTTCACATGAAAAATGCCCACCATTGCTACCATGTTATTTGTGCTTTTATTGATGCCAAAGAGGTGTTTGTCTATGGTTCCTATATGGCATATACCACGTTAGATAGTCAGTTGCAGCCATCAAAATTAGAAATATTACAGCAAGGTGCACTGAACTAGATATTTTGAAAACCACACATGTCAAATAAAAACATAGCTCTTCAATAATGTGATGTAAGGCAAATAGGGCTGGATACAGGAAATAACTTTATTATATCCCTAGTGGACATTATCCTGTAAACTTCCATGTTCTTCAAGAGTTTCTTGAAAAGAAAAAGTAATACAAAGTGTAAAATATAACACAATAGATAAAACAATGAAATACCTTTTTCTAAAGAATATAAGTTGGGGAACCAATGTCATTAAAACATAATTGTGGTGATCCGAAGTAAAGCAAAAGATGTGAGTAGGCAAGTAGAGACCATCTTTGCTGGAACACACTCCTGTCCCTAAAAGTTATTTCATACAAAATATGACTTACCAACTCATTGATACCTTAAAAGACCATTTTAAAAATTTTACTTATTCCATCTCAGTACTTCTTAGTCTGTACTAAAAATCCTAGTAATAACAGTAATCTCACAAATCTTAAAATGGAATCACCATTAAATTTTCCCTAAAATACCACATCTTCAGAGATGACTTCTATGATTCCTTAAACCAAAGTGGATAGTCCACCATTTCTAGTTTCTATCAAGCTCGTTAGTCAATAGGATTCATGTTGTATAAGACCTAACAGTCTCTTACATGATTATAATTATTCAATTGTCTATTTCTTTGTTATCTGATGTCTATCCCTAAAAGTAAATTGAATGGAGAACTGGGGCCTTTATATTGCTAATGTCTTGAAAAGTTAGTAGCAGAAAGCAGGTGCTCAGTAAATATTTGTTCACTGAATAACTTATACTTCAAATTGATTTCAGTCTTATTGTATTATAGAATCAACTTAAACATGCACTGCTTTTGTTTCATCAGAGACAACTTTTAAAATGCAAAGATAAATTTTTGTTTGCTTTTTTGAGCCAGGCTCACTATGTCACTCATGCTGGACTGCAGTGGCGCCAAACACGTCTCACTGCAACTTCCACCTCCTAGGCTCATGTGATTCTTCTGCCTCAGCCTACTGAGTAGCTAGGATTACAGGCATGTGCCACCACACCTGGCTGATTTTTGTATTTTTAGTACAGATGGGATTTCGCCATTTTGGCAAGGCTGGTCTTTAACTCTGGGCCTCAAGTGAGCTGCTTTTCTCAGCCTCCCAAAGTGTTGGGATTACAGTCAGGAGCCACCATGCCCAGCCCAAAGATAACTCTTTAAGGATAATATTTTAGTTGTGTCAGCTAATGTATTTTGTAATATTCAAGAGAAAGTTGGAACATAATAAAGCACTCATTCATTCCTCATATCACAAAATGTATCTAATGCCTTCTTTATGTCAGATGTTGAAACTTTGGTTCCATATACATTTAGTTAAAGCCTCAAAATATCTGTATGAGCTTATTATTTTCTTGTTACTATACAGTGAGAGGGACAGAACAATTTAAAAAATACAAGTGACACCCTCAGTATCAGAAGGCAAGTGTCAGTTTCTCTAATTTTAAGACAATGTTTTTTTGTTTTTATTTTATTTTATTTTTTATTGCATTTTAGGTTTTGGGGTACATGTGAAGAACATACAATACTGTTGCATAGGTACACACGTGGCAGTGTAATTTGTTGCCTTCCTCCCCTTCACCTATATCTGGCATTTCTCCCCATGCTATCTCCACCAAACTCCCCACCCCACACTGTCCCTCCCCTATTTCCCCCCAACATACCCAGCGTATAGTGCTCCCCTCCCTGTGTCCATGTGTTCTCATTGTTCAACACCCGCCTATGAGTGAGAACATGCGGTGTTTGATTTTGTGTTCTTGTGTCAGTTTGCTGAGAATGATGGTTTCCAGGTTCATCCATGTCCATACAAAGGACGCAAACTCATCGTTTTTGATGGCTGCATAATATTCCATGGTGTATATGTGCCACATTTTCCCTGTCCAGTCTATCATTGATGGGCATTTGGGTTGGTTCCAGGTCTTTGCCTCTTGTTCTTATTATGAAACAAAACTTACAAGTTCCACATCAGAGTATGTCTATCCAGGGATCTGAATCTGGAACAGTTTTTCAGTCTTTTTATCCTCAGTCATAATTCTGCTTCTTACCTCCATGTACATACACACATGACTCCACACATGCTCCAAGGGTTTCTGCAACTCTTCTTCTCCTTCTTCTTCTTCCTCTTCCTTCTTCCTCTTCTTCCTCTTCTTCTTCTTCCTCTTCTTCTTCTTTTGAGACAGAGTTTCATTCTATCGCCCAGGCTGGAGTGCAGTGACACAATCTTGACTCACTGCAACCTCCACCTCCTGGGTTCAAGTGATTCTCATGCCTCAGCCTCCTCAGCAGCTATGGTTACAGGCGTGTGCCACCACAACCAGCTAATTTTTGTTTTTTAGTAAAGACAGGGTTTTGCCATGTTGGCCAGGCTGGTCTCGAACTCCTGATTTCAGGGGATCCACCCACCTCGGCCTCCCAAAGTGCTGGGATTACAGGCGTGAGCCACCGCCTCTGGCCTGGTTTTCCAGCTCTTGAAGCACAAACTTTTGTCATTTTCTGCTTCCCCGCATATCCGAACGAGAAACAGCCATTTTATTGTTATGGATTCAAGAAGCTGGAGGAATATGGTGTTCTCTCTTGACTGACATCTACACGATCTATGCTCTGAGCCCCACCTCATAACCGAATAAATTTTTGTTGACTTTCTCCCTCTGTGCCAGGCACTATCACGTCTGTTATTCATATCTACCTTGAGACCCATCTGATCATCTCAATTTTATAAGAAATAGGAATCTGAGAATTAGTGACTTTCTAAAATTGGTCAAAAACCATATTGTTTTAAGAACAGGAAAGTCAGGATTCAAACATATGTCTCATTCTAAAGATCATGTACAGCTGGGAGTGACAGTGGGGAGGAGTAATGTTCTGGATCATTCACCAGTGTGCTTGTGTCCTCCCCTGTCACCCGTCCTCATCCTTGGAAAATGGCACATCCTCAGCCCAAGCAATTAAAACCATCTGGGTTTATTGATCCCAGAGCAAATCAAAGAGCAATAAATATATTCATGCTCCATTTTTGAGGTTCAAAATAGACTTTTCAAACATAAGGACAGCATGTGGAGAGAAAAGGCGTTCTAAGTTATGACAGTCTAAGTCTTTGAGCTGAGACGCTGACCTGCACAACAGGCAAAGAGGACACTCTCAGAGCCAGGTGTTTTCCTTGGCCAATCCAGAATAGAAAACGATTCTCCTTTATGGGTTAGAGAAGAAAGGGCAGTGTGAACAGCAGAAAAGAGCATCCGTAAGTGTCTCTTAGAAGAAGCTCTTGTGTTTCCTGCCCACCTCATCTTTGCCAGACCAAGCCCTGTGGAGACAGGACAGGAAGAGCCCTCCTTGTGCCCCAGGTGGAAGACACTGGTTCATGGCTTCCTACCAAGGGCCCCAAGAGTTCACAAGCCTGCAAAATTCTCTTCCCCCATGGCATTGGAGAGAGGAGATGGTTGCTGTGGTTATAACAGTCTCCAAATATTCCTAAGGGATGTGGGAAGTCGTCAGATATTTTCCCAGGTATTGTGATAGGACATTGAGGGCTGAAGAGCGTGAAGGGCTTTGAGACATGATGACACAGCCTACAGGTTCCACTTGACCAGTGTCCATGTAAGGAGAGGGACTTCTCAGCATACGTGAACTTGGGCAGAGGCTGCTCAGTGACCGAAATACTAGATAGGTCCCCTGGAATTTAGATGCTATTCCAGGTGTGTGTGTGCACAGTAAGGAGTGTGGGAGGCAACTTTAAATTAATGAAGTGTATTCTATTCTAAATTAGCCTGATTGGCTGGGTGCCATGGCTCATGCCTGTAATCCCAGCACTTTGGGAAGCTGAGGTGGGTCAATCGGTTGAGGTCAGGAGTTTGAGACCAGCCTGGCCAACATGGTGAAAACTCATCTCTACTGAAAATACAAAAAAAAATTAGCCAGGCATGGTGGTGGGCACCTGTAATCCCAGCTACTCAGGAGGCTGAGGAAGGAGAATCGCTTGAACCCAGGAGGTAGAGGTTGTAGTGAGCCAAGATTGCACCACCATACTTTAGCCTGAGCGACAGAGAGAACTAAACAATAAATAAATAAATAAATAAATAAATAAATAAATAAATTGGCCTGATTAAAAGTTTCTGATTTTCTGCTGCGAGGTGGAATGAAATCTTGAGATAGAAACAAAGTCAATAAAAGCATTTACATTTATTTGCACACTAAACACATCAATTTACTACTTATTCCCATTTTCCTTATTTACTTATAAAGAATCCATTCATTCATTTTACAAATACAGATGTTCAGAGTAGGAAGAGAGAATAATTCTTCTAAAAATAAAGAAAGGCATTACAACAGAATTTGGAAATCTGTGTACCATGTGGAAAGTCTCATCTGTTCCTGTATCATTAACTGCTCCTTTTCACACTGGTGACTTCCAAGTCCTTATTTGTCAGCATTCTCTTTCTTCCACATCGCCACTGGAGCATTTCCAACCACCTGCCACCAAACTCAACACATTCAGGGAGAAGAAGGCTGGTCTGGGACCACAGAAATCCTTGTTCTAATCTCGGAGGCAGTGTTCAGTCTGAACTTAATGAATTGTTAAGTTGATTTGTTTTTTAAGGAAATCAGCCAGGTAATGTATCCACAGGCAATTTTATCTGATTTTTTAAATTTAGGTCGATTTTCTATTCCTTGGTGAAGAGAATAGGGTACAGTCACTCCTCTGGGGGGTTCTGCATGAGGAAGTATCCACAATACTTGCTATTAAGCAGTGATCAGGTAGGGAAGGAAAGTCTTGGCCATATCAACTCTCCTTTGTGAAACCAACAGCTCTCAACAAGGAGAATATGATGCTCTGTAGAGCAGGAACATAAATAGGGCTGAGATCCTTCCTGGATGATCCCAGGCAGAACCCTGACCCTCATTCTCCAGGCCCACCTGCCCTCCACAGGAGGCTCTGCACTGCTGGGGAATGGGCAGCCTCCTAACCACGTGGGTGAAGGATTGACTCCAAGGTCTTATCCCTGACGCTCTTAAGGAAGCTCATAACTGCGGTTCCACCTGTGCCCCTGTCTTCTAAAGCCTGAGGAGGCCCTAGGAGACTGTTTGGCTTCCCACACTTTGCCTTAGCTGCAGCTGTGATGATGTATTTGGTGACTATGGTGATGTGATAGCTCCGCAGCTCTGCCAAGGCCTGCAGACACTGGTTATAGGCTGTCAACAAGTACTCCTGTCCAGAGGACAGGATGTAGTCCCTCAGGGAAGGTGCTGAGTGGATGTCTTCTACGAAGGCCTTATGGGAAGGAGGCATGTAATCCCTCATTCTGTATAGAAAGTCAGCTGAAAGAAACAATACGGCATAATGTCATAGCTCCACATGGAAATATAGCAGAGCTCGTCTGCTGCTTCGTTTTTCTTCTTGAGACAGGGTCTTGCTCTGTTACCCAGGCTGGAGTGCAGGGGCATGATCTCAGCTTACGGTAACCTCTGCCCCTGAGTTCAAGTGATCCTCCCATCTCAGTCTTCTGAGTAGCTGAAACTACAGGTGTGCACCACCATGCCCCACTAATATTTTTTGTATTTCTTTTAGTAGAGACGGGTTCTTGCTATGTTGCCCAGTCATGTCTTGAACTCCGGGCTCAAGAGATCCACCCACCTCAGACTTCCAAAGTGCTGGGATTACAGGCGTGAGCTACGGGGTCCAATCTTGTCTGCTTTTTCAGACAGGAACACACCAGAAACTGCTGCTGTTGTTCTAACTCAAATCTACATTGGCCCTTTTGTTTGCAGATTTCATATACTCAGATGTATATTTCTAACTGTTGACAGGAGATGGAGAACAGGAAATGAAGTAAGCACATCTCAGATGACAGAGTTGGAACCAGATTTATTTGCCAATGTATAAATATTTACTACATAACAAATGTAAACAAAGTATGCAGTTTCTAGCTGCTGTGAGGAATATCTGCAAACGTAGGACACAAACCCTTAAATTGACTAGCTGAATACTCTGATGAATTTTGTTTCCTTACTGCTTTGTTTTGGAGGGAGCATGAGAAAAGGAGAAAGTTATATAGAGCCCATGAAGAAAAAAAAGATAAAGAATGAGTCACTGTTTTAGTAAGAGCCGCTTGAGGCCGGGTGCGGTGGCTCATGCCTGTAATCCTAGTACTTTGGGAGGCTGAGATGGGTGGATCACGAGGTCAGGAGTTTGAGACCAGCCTGACCAACACGGTGAAATCCTGTCTCTACTAAAAATATAAAAAATTAGCTGGGCATGGTGGTACATGTCTGTAGTTTCAGCTACTTGGGTAGCTGAGGCAGGAGAATTGCTTGAACCCGGGAGGCAGAGGTTGCAGTGAGCTGAGATCATGCCATTGCACTCTAGCCTGGGTGACAAAGCCAGATTCTGTCTTAAAAGAAAAGAAAATAGCCTCTTGAAGCCAAGTGGCTTAAAAATCAAATCAATAGATATTTATAGGAAATTCATTATGTGTTTAATATTATGCATGGTAAGTCAACTCAATGTCACCAAATGCCAAAATCCATACAAATGATCACAGTTCTAGAGAACTGACTTGAATCTATGACACTAAGTTCTGGTGATTCTTTTTTTTCTCGTCCAACTTGAAAACTTCAATGTATGAAGCATCTCTTTTGCAATCGTTAAAAACTTAACTTGATCCTGGCAGGTAAGAAAATGAGCAATTTCCAGCTTCCAGGCTGATAGATCCCTCTGCTGCTCTAAATAGATTTGGCTAGAGGTTGCACCGTTTTGTGGGGAAGGACTTTACTGGAAGAGCCCAGACCTGTTTCCAGCTGGCTCAGACTTAGCCTTCAAACTGTACGTCTCTCCCCCATTTCAGAAAAAGGAAGCTAGTGCCTAAAGAGCCAAACCAAAGTGTTAGCGAACAGCTGGAAATAGAGTACATTTTAAGATTTGGAAGTAAAACCCAAGATCCTGCCGAGATCTGATATTCCGATATTAATTGACTTGACACAAAAACATTTGGCAGTTATGCGGTTTCTTGGCTGACTTAGAGACGTATAAGCTTCATGACATTTTAATTTATACTTGGTTTTATCAATTGGTTTAAAAAACCAAACAAACACCTCTGCTCTTCCTCCCTCTCCTCTTAAGGGGAAAAAGAATATCCGGCTTACCACTTTCCTTGCTATGACGAATGCCTAAGAACTCATCAAAGGCATGAAGCACTGTGCTCTGTGCTGCACTCCCGCCGGAGTATTTCAGGGGCTCTTTGGAGACTCCTTCGTACATCAGCCCTGCAGGCATTGCTGGGTTATCTTTCCATCTAAGCAAGCATAAAAGTGAGAGAGAAGAAAGGGTGCAAGGAGTTAACGGTACATTTTCTGACATGGAAACAGAGTGAACAAGAATGGGAACATGATTTCAATGGTAATTTTGGGGTGAGGGATTGGGTATCTTTGTAGGCTAAGTACTGAAGCATCATCTGGACTCGAGCTTCATAAAAAGCTATAAAATCATAGCCCTTTTCTTTCTCATCTAAAGGGTTATTCCAGAGAGGTAAAGGCTATTTAGAGAAGAATTTGTGGCACTGGTCTCATGGCATATTTATTGCAAATACTCAGTTATAAAGATGTCATCAGTGCTGATCAACAGGAACATTTTAGGGGCTCTGGAAAAATTTTCTTCACTTCCTTTGCTAATGTCAAGCTCGATGCCCAAATACTTAAACCTCTGCCAAGTAAAAAGCCTCACAAATATATGCAAACACCCACAATTAGATACACAGATACACACAAATACACACACACACACACCTTTGCCCTTCCCTGAAACAGTGATAATTGTTAAGTAGTCACCACACTAAACTACCAATTCTAGGTATTACCCAACTTTGCAATCTGTAATCTACGGATGCTACCTGACTTTGAGGATACCTTTATTGAATATTTTGTTGACCACAGATATTGATAAGAAGGGTGGATGAGAAGAGTAACAGCCAGCACAGAACAAGCCTGCGCCTCACCAGAGGCTGAAGTCAGGGACATGCAGACAGGCTGGGACTGAGCTGTCGGCCATGCTCCATGAACTAGCTGTTCTTTTCCTCTCCTCCCCTCCCTTCTCCTTCCTCCTCTTCTCCTCCCCACCTTTCCTCTCCTTCTTTGTCTTTCTAAATGCGTTCTTCACTGTTTTCTCTGAGTCCCCTCTCTTTATGCCTCCATCTGTTTTACTCATTTTCCTGTGTCTGACTTTGCACAGTTTTGAACAATCACAGAGTGTGTGTGGGTGACTTTATAGTGAGTCCAAAACAAGAACAAGCTTATGTCACATTTGTACCTACCATGCTGTATGGTTTATAAAACATCTTCACATTCATTTTCTCATTTGACCTCTTGTGTGCAGATCAGAACAGGTTGTCATTTTTTTACGGCGTTTCACTCTTGTTGCCCAGGCTGAAGTGCAATGGCGTGATCTCGGTTCACTGCAACCTCAGCCTCCTGGGTTCAAGAGATTCTCCTGCATCAGCCTCCTGAGTAGCTGAGATTACTGGCATGTGCCACCATGACCGGCTAATTTTGTATTTTTAGTAGAGACAGGGTTTCTCTAATTTGCTCAAGCTGGTCTCGAACTCCCAACCTCAGGTGATTTGCCCGCCTCGGCTGGGTTTTTTTTGTATATTTCATTTCATTAAAGTAACAAAGACTCAAAGCAATTAAGGTTTCAGGGTCATACTGCTAAAGGATGATAGAACCAGACCTTGATCCCCAAACCTGCAAGAATCCCATATGTGGATTTCCATTTTTACTAAGGAATATTGTCTTTTCCTCTTAAAGCCAGAAACAAGCTACCTTCTCTGTTATGAGTTTAAATAACAGATTTACATTGATTTTTCACCTTTTTCCTATAATTCTAGAAGTCATTTTGCTCAAGAGAAGGGACGCACGCACACACCATGTACACATACAATAGCCAAAGACAGACTGCCGTGTTTGCTATTCATGATATTTTTCAAATACTGCTCTAGGTTGGAAGTGCTGTAAGGAGCCAGGTTGTCTTCACTGGGGGCTCTTTGGGTTGGCTGTGCTACGGCTTCACTGGATAAACAGCACAGTGGCCTTTGCAATTGGGGCAATGTCACTCTGGAAAGAGATGACGTACAGAAAGCAGTGCAGGAGAATGCTGGAAAGAGGAAAGGCGAGGTTCCTACTGCGAGGTCCTCACAGGCTGCAGCTGATAGGAGCAAGACCTCTACTTCAAGCAGATATGGAATTTAATCTCAGCTTTGCTATTTATTAACAGCGAGACTTGGCTTAGTTAATTCACCACTCTGATCCTCAGCTTTCTCATCTGAGTACATTAGTATCTACCTTATTGGATTATTGTGAGAACGAATAAATTAATACCTGCCCAGGGCCTGGCACATGTTAAGCATTCAATGAACACTAGCCATTTTCTCATATTATTTAGAGTGAATTGAAATCCCTGCTCCCCCTTCATTACTATGTATGTCACGTTGTACAAATCTCTCTGAGGCTTAGTTTTCCCAATTTGTATTTGCTTCCTACAGCTGAATAAATTAGGTTCTAGAGAGGTTTTGTGACTTGTCAGATGTTAAGACGCTGGTCCAATAAAGTTGATGAACAATATTTTATGGGGATGAAATATGAAAGACATAATTGCTATTGGGTGAGATATGGACACACTTGTTCGGATTTCTCTTTGTAATCTGGGTGATGGTCTTATGTACATGTCATTGGGGCTCTTTGACTAGCTCCTGCCCATCTTGACTGCTGCTAAATGTTGCAGTCTCTAAATGTCAGTCCTTGGACTGCTCCTACTCTCAGTTCCCAGGTGGTCTTATCTAGCCTCATGGATTTAGAAAACAACTATATTCTGGGGCTACATGCTGTGGCTCACACCGATAATCCCAGCACTTTGGGAGGCCCAGGAGGGAGGATCACTTGAGGCCAAGAGTTCGACACCAGCCTGGTCAGCACAGTGAAAATTCCATTAAAAATACAAAAATTAGCCTGGCATAGTGGTGCATACCTGTTCTCCTAGCTACTGGGGAGGCTGAGGCAGGAGAATCGCTTGAACCTGGAGGCGGAGGTTGCAGTGAGCTGAGATTGTCCCACTGCAGTCCAGCCTGGGCAACAGAGAGAGACTGTCTCAAAAACAAAACCAAACAAAAAAACCTGTATCTTGACTATTTACAAGTATAAAAAGCTATTTAAACCTCCAGCTAGACCTCTCCCCTGTATTCTTCACTCGCACATCCAACTGCCTACTTGACGTGAGTGTGTCCCCAAACTAGTCTCCTGATTTCCTTTCTTCTATGCTAGTCTTCTTCCTCCTATACTCTTCCTCATTGGAGTAAATGATGGCTCTGTTTTCTCAGTGAATCAGTCGTCAAAAACCTGAAAATTATCTTTGACTCATATCTTTCTATCAACTTTGATTTCAGTATATATCCAGAATCTGACCATTTCTCAACACCTTTAGTGCTTCTACCTAGTGAAAGCCACCACCCTGGACTGTAGTGATGGCTTCTTAAATATTTTCCCTGCTCCCATCTTTATTCTCAGAGTCTATTTCCTACTCAGTCAATACAGAGATGATTTTCAGCTGAAGGCAGATCATGTTGTTATTCTTTTCAAAGCGTGTCAGTGTTGTTCATCTCACTCAGAAAAGAAGCTGGCAAAGCTCTACATGATCCAGTCTCTACTATCACCTCACTCTTCTCTCTCTTTTATTTATTTTTTTTTTTTGAGACAGAGTTTCATTCTTGTTGTCCTGGTTGGAGTGCAATGGCGTAATCTCGGCTCGCTGCAACCTCCACCTCCCAGGTTCAAGTAATTCTCCTGCCTCAGCCTCCTGAGTAGCTGGGGTTACAGCTAGGCATGGTGGTGGGTGCCTGTAATCCCAGCTACTCAGGAGACTGAGGCAGGAGAATGGCTTGAACCAGGGAGGCAGAGGTTGCAGTAAGCTGAGATTGTGCCACTGTACTCCAGCCTGGGCAGCAAGAGCAAGAGACTCTGTTTCAAAAAAAATAAAAATAAAAATAGCATCCCGTAAGTGTAAGTACGTATTGTATATCCAGAATATGTAGACTCAAGCACAGTTCTTGAAAGAACGTGGCCAGCTTAAAACACCATCCAATGTCTTAAGTGGCCAAGTGACATTAATCAATCTGCCTCCAGTGCCTCACCTTGAAGAGGATGTCACATTGAAGATGACAGAGAAAACATCAGCGTAAAAGCCAAAAAAGATAAAAGAAGCACTCTACTTTCAAAACTCATGTTCTCTAGCTTGGTAATTCTAGTCTGAGGAAGGGAAATTGTGTTTCTTTGAGCAGACCAAATATTGCTCCCATACATTCTCAGGTCCAAGATGCTACTGTGAAAAAGGAATCATTTTCCTTTCAAATATCTGCAGGCAAGATTTTTTTAAGCCTTTCTTGCAGCAACTTTCTAGCAACCCCAAGCAAAGAGGAAGTTTTAGTAGAAAAAAAGAGATGACTTTTGTTTGTTTGTTTGTTTGCAAAGGCTAACCTCCTTGAGAAATTTAATGTGAGTGGAAACTGAAAGGAATAAATATGTATCATCTACACATGATATATTGCCATTTTTCTGAATAAAAATGTTTTTTAAAAAGAAAGCAAAAAGGCCGGGTGTGGTGGCTTACACCTGTAATTCCAGCACTTTGGGATGCCAAGGTGGGCAGATCACCTAAGGTCAGGAGTTCGAGACAAGCCTGGCCCACATGGCAAAACCTCGTCTCCACTGAAAATACAAAAATTAGCTGAGTGTGGTGGCATGCGCCTATAGTCCCAGCTACTTGAGAGGCTGAGGCAGGAGAATCACTTGAACTTAGGAGGCAGAAGTTGCAGTGATATTGATACCATACCAATATCGTGCCATTGCACTCCAGCCTGGGTGACCTCTGTCTAAAAAAATAAATAAACAAAAATGAAAAATAAACCAAAAATAAAATAAAGAATAAGTAAGCAAATTTACATTTTTCAAGACAATGTCAATGGGAATTCTCAATAATACAGATGTTTTTGGCCATCCACACTTATTAATGCATGTAGGATTTAGTACTGGCCACTTAGCAACATGGGAAATATTTGGAGGGTAAGAAACAGAAGGGAGGCATTCACGTAAATCACAGATAAAACATGTCAATGACTCGTAATTTATTTTAATGAAAGTAACATCACCTTCTAGTTTCCATCTAATCACGGGAATTTCAGAAGGTATAGTTCATCCTCAGCAGATGCTTCTGACATAAGGAAGAAGTAGAACCAATTTCTTCCTTGAAGGTATTCCTGTGGTAGATATAATTCTAAAAATGGTTCTCTAAGATTTTTATCAGAATTCTTAGAGCCATTAGTATTATGAGATACCATGTCTGTCAGTATGATATATTCTGCCAAAGGGGACTTTGCAGGTGTAATTAAGGTTACTAATCAGTTGACTTTCACATAGAGAGTGATCCTGGATTGCTTAGGTAAGCTAAGTCTAATCACATAAGACCTTTAAAATCAGAGTTTTCTCTGGCTAGTGATAGAAGGAGAAGTGAGAGGAAATCAAAGTGCTAGAAGGATTAGAAGTGCCAGTGCTGGCTGGGTGCAGTACTCCTGTAATCTCAGCACTTTGGGAGGCCAAGGCAGGTGGACCACTTGAGGTCAGGAGTTCCAGACCAGCCTGGCCAAAATGGTGAGACCCTGTCTCTGCTAAAAAAACAAAAATCAGCCAGCGTGGTGGTGGGCACCTGTAATCCCAGCTACTCAGGAGACTGAGGCAGGAGAATTGCCTGAACCCAGGGAGGCGGAGGTTGCAGTAAGCCAAGTTCGCGTCACTGCACTCCAGCTTGGGTGGCAAGAGCAAGACTGTGTCTCAAAACAAACAAACAAAAAGTGCCAATACTGAGATGAAATAAAACACATGACAAGGAATACTGGATGCGTCAAGAAGCTGGGAGCAGCACCTGTCCAATAGCCAGCAAGGAAACAGATCTCAGTTCTAGAACCACAAAACACTGAATTCTGACTACAACCTAAATAAGTTTTGAAGGGAATTCTTCCCCAGATCTTCAGTTAAAAGCCCAGCCCAACAGATAAATTGACTTCAGCCTTTTGAGATCCTAAGTGGAAAACCCAGTTAAGCTTGCCTAGGATTCTGACTTACAGAATTGTGAAACAATGAATGCGTACTGTGTTAAGCTGCTAAATTTGTGGTAAATTGTTATGCAACAAGAGAAAACATACAAATTTAGAGAGCAGTGTGAAGCACAAAGGGACTTTCCAAAACTGGGTGCTTCCTAAATCCCAGTCTTTCTGCCTCTGTAGATTAAGTCTGCTATGTGGTAGCACGCAACTTTTAAAAAAATCGTCCATTTTTCTCTTTCTAATCCTATCAAAGGTATTACAGAGTAAGTCTAAATTTGAGGCACACTTTTAGCAGCTCCATTTCTGCATTCTTCTTTTTGTTTTCCCGGTCCCCCATAAACCATGCACCTATTACTCTCAACCTTGGAAACAGTCTTGCTTCCACTCTGTACCCTTTACAATGAGGATTCCATCCCCACTCCCTCCCAGGCTGAACCCCATTTGAAGCGCTTCACACATCAAACCCACCCAATCTAAAGAAAACACAGTATGTGTTGCTTCTCTGTCCTTGCACCAGTGCAATATATTAGTAATTGATTTTTAGCATTTGCATGTCTCTTGCTGTATCCAGACACTGCTTCAGATTATTTTTATTGATAGCACTTCAGGTATCTCCTAGTTAATAAGATGGCCCACTAGATGATATCTATTTGACAGATTCACCTCATCCATCCTTTGCCTCTACCTTTCATTTTTCACTGTTTAAAAATTGAACAAAAGCAAATAAAAAACTCAATTTTTCGAAGTTAATAGGAAGGCAATCTGATTAAAACATGTCAAGGAAAGAATGGCTCATCTGTTGAAGCGAAGTATGTATATAAAGGTAGAGTCCTCGGCCAGCTGCAGTGGCTCACGCTTGTAATTCCAACACTTAGGGGGGCCAAGGAGGACAGATCACCTGAGGTGAGGAGTTCCAGACCGGCCTGACCAACATGGCAAAACTCTGTCTCTACTAAAAATACAAAAATTAGCCAGGCTTGGTAGTGGCTGCCTGTAATCCTAGCTACTCAGGAAGCTGCGGCAGGAGGATTGTTTGAACCCAGAGGCAGTTGTTGCAGTGAGCCGAGATTGTACTACTGCACTCCAGCCTGGGTGACAAGAGCAAGACTCTGTCTCAAAAATAAAACAAGATAAAAATAGTGTTCTCTAGGTGAAGAAATTTCAAGCTATGTGACAAAAGAAGAATACTCAGAAATATGAAAAAAAAAATGGTTGGGGTAGTATTTTAGTCTGTTTCTGTTGCTACAACAAAATACATTAGACTGGGTAATTTGTAAATATAGATGTTCCTTAACTCACAATGGGTTATGTCCTGATAAACCGATTGTAAACTGAAAATATCACAAGTCAAAAATGCATTTAGTACACCTGGCCTACCAGACACCATAGCTTACTTAGCCTAGCTGCCCTTAAATGTGCTCAGAACACTTACATTCGCTCACAGTCGGGCAAAATCACCTAACGCAAAGCTTATTTTATGTCAGTGTGTTGAATATCCTATGGAATTTATTAAATACTATACTGAGTTTGAAAAACAGAATGGTCATATGGGTACTCAGAGTAGTTTCTACTGAATATGTATGCTTTTGAACCAACATAAAGTCAAAAAATCACATGTCAAAAACCATATTGAGTTGGGAACTCCCTATAACAGAACTTTATTTCTCACAGCTCTGGAGGCTGGGAAGTCCAAGACCAAGGTGCTGGCAAGTTCAGTACCTGGTGAGGGCCTGGTCTCCACTTCCAATGTAATGCCTCAACTTCTGTCCTCACAGAGTGGGAGGGACAAGGAATGGAAGGGAAAAGGGCAAAGCGGGCCAGGAGAGTTCCCTCCAGCCCTTTATAAAGACATTAATTCCACTCATGGGCGTTGTTTTCTCCTCTCAGAGGAGACATAATCACCTCCCAGAGGCCCCACCTTCGAATACGTCACTGTCACAATTAGTTTTTAACATAAGAATTTTGGAGGGACACATTCATTCAAACCAGAGTATACCTTGTCCAGGAACTTTAGAAGGAGAGTCTATGCTATCCAATCCTACACTACACTATTCACCCTTCTATGTGCCTTAATAACAAGAGGAAAAAGTGGATAGATGTAAGTGATCGAACTGTGTGAGTGGCATACTGTGTTTTTCTTCTTCTGTCATTGAGCTAGAATTCTAAGAAGAGTGAATACAAATGGATCTAAATTGCCTAGGGACAATCACTCTGAACTTTAATCTTTAGTCTTCAGTGTTATTTGTCGTGCAGATGGTATCCTATTTCTTTTATCTGAGAGTGGATCCCTAGCAAGGGTCAGTTGGTATGTTTTTTACTCCAAGAAGCTTGTCTGTTTCTCACCTTGTACATTCGGTCAATGCTACAGAGACCTCATACAGGAAAACAACTGAACTATACTTACCCAGAGAGAAAGATCCGGATGACTGCATAAAATATGTCTGGATCTACATAATCTGGAGAAGCAATCAAAATGTGAACTTTACTACAGGCAAGGAAAGCAATTGGTTACATGTGCACGGGCCCTGCTGCTCTCCCAGAACTCCTTCCCTATCTGATATGCACAGAAGCTGGAATGAAAGCTGCAGCAGAAAAGGGATAGAATGTTCTCTTCTGCAGTTCCCCTCATGGGTGCTCCCAGAACTTCTAAACTATTCCATGTGTTGGTCTTTTCTATTTGTCCTTAAAAATAACAACTAAAAAGAGATCAAGGCCACCTGTAAAAATTTAATATTTTAAACAGGCGATGTTTGAGAAAATGAGGGAAGGGAAGAGAAGAAAAGCAGACAGAATCACCTCTCTCAAGGCTTTCACAAGAGATGAAAACTAAATTCATCGATGCACAATTGAAGGTCTGAATATTCAGCAAAGGACACAGGAGCGGAGCAAGCATCCCTAGCCCAGGGATTGCCACACTAGGTCAGAGACAGGTTCACTTAGCTTCAGGGTTAGCTGCCTTCAGTAAGAGAAACAGCTATTTTCTATCTATTCCAATGTTCAGGGATAATCGATTCTTCCAGTTTATTAAATTGTAATGTAAGGAAGCCTGCCCTCTTATTTGTACTAAATTTCTTTTCATCAACTTGTGAAGGTTGTTCTATTGTTTTCATAGTAGGACCTCTCTGAATTCTGTCACCTGGCATATGTCTATCTTACCGAGATCTCTGTCTTTGCCTGTTTCTGAGATATCTATCAATCTATCTATCAATCTATTTATCTATCTATCTATATATCTACATCTTTGATGTGAGACCTGAATAATAATATCTCCATACAATCAGCTTCCTTTTTCTACCATCACAAATAGTCTTTGCTCCTATTTCCTTTCCTGGCTCCCTAATCTCTCTGAAGTTCTCATGGTCCTGGATGACTCATGTCTTCCTTCAGCCTCCAGGCCTCCAGATGCTCCTCTGTGATGCCACATTCTGTCTGCTCACATGTGACAATGCCCCATGCGCTAGATTTTTACTGGGTCCTATTTCTATGTCTTACTTATTCGATGCTCTATTTTCACCAAAGCTGATAAGAAACTACTACTTTTTGCTGAAGCAGAATGACTGGCAATACTTTAATATTTTGCCCAACTTAACATATTAAAGGAGGTAAAGTGAAACAATAATTTCAACAGGTGTAAAATATCTTTTATGTAAAACAATTTCAATAGATGTAAAAAACCCATTCATGATTAAAGCAGACATGCAGAAAACTTCAGCTAATTAGGAATAATGTTCTTAAACTGATAAAAGGAATCCACAGAAAAGCTTATGGTATATATTATACTTAACAGTACAGTATTAAAAACAATTTTTTTAATGTGAAACTAAACAAGGATCAGCACTTCCACTCAATACTGTGTTACAGGTCCTAGCCAGGAAAATAAGGAAAAAAAACTAAAAAGAAATAAGAATTGTTAATTTTATAAATGAAGAAACAAAGCATTCTACTCAAACAATATAATTTATAAATAGAAAACACATATAATCTACTGATAATTATTATAATGAATAATAGTGTTTACCAAGGTGCTAGATTTAAAGTTAATATTCAAATATCAATATCATTTTTTAAATTGACAATGAACAGGTAAGAGGCAGTTAAATTGAAAGACACTATTAATTATAAACAAAAATATCAAGTAACTATGAATAAAGCAGAAGATAGGTAAGCTTCTTAGCTTGAAAGAAACTGAAGAAAAACTAGTAAATTAAAGGATAAAGTCTCATTTTTAAATTTATTTTTATTTATTTGTTTGTTTTTAGACAGAGTCTTACTCTGTTTTCCAGGCTGGAGTGCAGTGGCATGGTCTTGACTCACTGCAACCTCCACCTCCTGGATTCAAGCAATTCCCCTGCCTACGTCTCCCAAGTAGCTGGGACTATAGGCATGCATCACCATACCTGGTTAATTTTTGTGTTTTTAGCAGAGATGGGATTTCGCCACATTGGCAAGGCTGGTTTCCAACTCCTGACCTCAGGTGATCCACCCACCTTGGCCTCCCAAAGGGATATATTCTCTTATACCATGTTCATAGACAGGAAAACTCAATGTGAATATCTAAAAGAAGAAATATATTGAAGAGAAGAGTTCTCTGTATTTCAGGCCATGTGACAAAAGAAGAATATCCAGCAATATGAAGAAATGATTTGAGGTAGTTCACCCAGAAATTTTAGTTATTATTTTGTACTATTCTCTGCCTATTTGCCTTATTCATAATACAGAAATATTAAATAGAATATCAAAATCATGTCATTTTTCTCCAAACTAATGTAGACATTTATAAAATTTGAGCAAAATTTCCAATCTGAATTTTTTATTTTATTTTTGGAGATGGAGTCTCGCTCTGTCACCCAGGTTGCAGTACAGTGGTGTGATCTCGGCTCACTGCAACCTCTGCCTGCTGAGTTCAAGCAATTCTCCTGCCCGAGCCTCCCAAGTAGCTGGAATTCAGGAGCCCAACACCCAGCTAATTTTTGTATTTTTAGTAGGGATGGGGTTTTGCCATATTTGCCAGGCTGGTCTCAAACTCCTGACCTCAAGTGATCCGCCTGCCTTGACCTCCCAAAGTGCTGGGATTGCAGGCATAAGCCACTGCACACAGCTCCAACATAGATTTTTAAAATGGAACTTGGCTAGCTGATTCAATGGGGTTTGCTCTACTTGAAAATGAGGAATACCTCGAAGCTAGAGTTTTCAAGGCAGATGATATTGTTGCAGGGAAAGACAGATGAAACAGAACAGAGAGCCTAGAAAACACATACATTCATTTTAGAAAATCTGACATAGGACTGTGTTAATATTGCATGTTTGTGCTTATCCGTAGGAGGGACGTAGAATTTATTTCTTATCTCATACCACATACAGATAATTATAAATAGTAAGTAGTAATTATATATGAATTAAAAACTTAAAAGTGAAAGACAAAACAACTTTAGAAGAAAATACATACAAATGTATTTATGGCCCAGACATGGCAATTCACACCTATAATCCCAGAACTTTGGGAGGCTGAGGCAGGCGGATTGCTTGAGATAAGGAGTTTGAGATCAGCCTAGCCAACAGAGTGAAATTCTGTCTCTACTGAAAATACAAAAATTGGCCTGGTGTGGTGGCACATGCTTATAATCCCAGAACTTTGGGAGGCTGAGGCAGGAGAATCGCTGAACCCGGGAGGTGGAGGTTGCAGTGAGCAGAGATCAAGCCGAGATCAAGCACTTTAGCCTGGGCAACAGAGCAAGGCTCTTTCTCAAAAAAAAAAAAAAAGTATTTATGACTTATGATGATGGAATAATTTCTTATGCAAGACCTCTTAAACCACAAATTTTTACACATGATTGATAAGTTGACGATATTTAAGTTAAGAACTTTTACTTTCAAAAGGCATAAGATGAACCGTAACATTTGCAACACATATAATTAACAAAAAGCCTCCAGACTGTACAAAAATCATAAAAAACCAACAAGTAAGATAAAAGCCTAATTAATATAAAAATGAGGAAAGACGGCCTGGAGCAGTGGCTCAAGTCTGTAATCCCAGCACTTTAGGAGGCCGAGGTGGGCAGATGACAAGGTCAGGATTTCAAGGCCAGCCTAGCCAATATAATGAAACCCCATCTCTACAAAAAATACAAAAATTAGCTGGGCATGGTGGCATGCGCCTGTGGTCCCAGCTACTTGGGAGGCTGAGGCAGGAGAATTGCTTGAACCAACCCAGGAGGTGGAGGTTGTGGCGAGCTGAGATCGCACCACTGCACTCCAGCCTGGGCAACAGAGCGAGACTCTGTCTCAAAAAAAAAATGAGGAAAGACATATATTTTACAGAAAATAGGCATGAATGGTGAGTACCCGTACACACACACACACACGCAAACACACACACACACACACACACGCTGAGAAAGAGAGAGAAGAGGAGATTGTTAACTCATCAGAAATCGGGACAATCAGCTGGACACAGTGGCACATGCCTATAATCAATCTCGGTACTTTGAAGGGTCAAGGTGGAGGATCGTTTGAAGCCAGGAGTTCAAGATAAACCTGGGCAATGTGGTGAGACCCTGTTTCTATATAAAAATAATTTTTAGAAAATTTAAAAAGGAAATCAGAGAAATGCAAAGTAAAACCATGATGAAGCACCATTATACACCCACCAAACTGGCAATAAACAAATAAATAAAAGACTGACTGAATGAATTAGTGAATGAAGAAATGAAGTTAACAACATAAAATGTGATGGGGAGATGGAATTTCAATGTAGCTCAAACATTGTGAAGAACAAATTGGTGTTGGCCAGTAAAATTAAAGATGCATGTACAATCCTGTTGAACAATTCAACTCCCTGGTATCCACCCTACAGAAAACCTGTAGCTATGGGCATGAATATATGTAATGACATGGCTTTTCATAGCAAAACAAACTCAAAACAAACAAACAGATGTAAGTGCAGAATAAGTAAATCACAGTTTATTTGTACAAAATGATGCTGTATAGTGGTGAAAATGTGTTCTATCTCTATGACCAATGTGGATGAGCCTTAGTGAGACAGGAAAATTGTAGGAAGACATTCATACATTTTAATTGTTTTTAGACAAGGTTCAAAACCATATAAAACAAAATAACATATCACGATAAAATACTGTTTAGGAGTACTTTTTCAGTAGTGAAAGTATAAAAACATGAAAGAGAATGATTAATATAATAAGATGATGACACCTGGAAGAAATGTTTTGGGATAATGAAGTTGAAAATAAGAACACAGAAGGTTGCGACAGTATTTGGTAATAATCTGTTTCTTAAGGTGGAAGTTGGATATGAGGGTATTTATTTTGCAATTATTCTATATATTCAACTTATATATTCTATGTTATATATAATTAAATATTTTAGTTTTTAAAAGCATAGAAGTTGGGAGTGGTGGCTCCTGCCTGTAATCCCAGCACTTTGGGAGGCTGAGGTGGGAGGATTGTGGGAGCCCAGGAATTGGAGGCTGTGGCTGCAGTGAGCTATGATCATGACTGTGACACTGTACTCCAGCCCAGGCAACAAAGAAAGACCTTGCTTCAAAAAAACAAAACAAACAAACAAAAAGAAAAACAAGAAAATCGGGCCCAAAATAGCATGATAGTGTATAGCATAGTTATAATGGTTATACAGCTACTAATAGAGTTAGAGCTAGATATTCTGATTCTGAATCTGATATTCTTTTCACTATCCCCAATTGATTTATCTTGAAGAATATCAGTGTATTGTGGGAGCTGACTCTGAAAACTGTTGAGAGAGTACCACATAGAGAACTTCCTCCTCTACCAGCTCAGAGCTGGTGAAGGAAGAGGACCGTGTAAGTTCCCTTGCTTTCACATTTAATGTGGGCATTTTGGCTAAGAAGGGCGATTCCCAAAAGCCAATGACATTACCTGCCGGGGACCCAGAAGATCTAAACATAAATGTGGTGAAACCTCCCGGTGTGGCTTTTCCTTCCCCCGGACTTTCTAGGGAAGTAGAAAAATAGCATCGAGGATTAAACTTCTTCCCAAATGGCCAAGGCCAGATCCATTTAGTGCCTGGCTAAATGTCTTCTAATGATCCTGTTCTCATTGTTCAGCTAAACACAAAACATATTGGTCAGGCAGCTTTCCCTTTTAAACCTACATGAATCTCAAGAAAAATATAATGTCTGCTCTTGATTAATTTACATTCATCTTTTCAAAATTTTGTGTTGTAAGTATTATTATTTTGCTGGGGAAACCTCAAGAAACTTGCTTTTTAAACTTTTCCGGAGTAGAAATTTAGGTTTTACACTGGGAAATAGCTTTTAAACAATGCAAAACTCAGAAAATCATTGTGTTGGGTCAATGTTGTAAAACCTCACACCTAGAATGACTCCAGTATTTTCACATGACATTCTTAATGTTCACTACCAACCCACTCAGGGAAGTCACGTGGCCAATGCTTCATTACTGACATACAGGGCAAGGCATCGTAGACGCATAATTCACTCCAGTAGATTCAATTAGACAAGCCATGGTCACGACCACCAAACTGCATCCCTTTGGTGTCATTCTCACTTTTATTTATTTATTGATTTTGAGACAGGCTGTGTCACCCAGGCTAGAGTGCAGTAGCTCCATCACTCCTCACTGCAGCCTCAACCTCCTGGGTTCAAGTGATCTTCCCACCTCAGCCTTACAAGTAACTGGAACTACAGGAACATGCACCACTACATCCAGCTAATTTTGGTTTTTTGTTTTTTGTTTTTTTGTGTTTTTTTTAGAGATAGGGTCTCACTATATTGCTCCAGCTAGTCTCAAATATCTAGGCTCAAGCAATCTTCCTGCCTCAGACTCTCAAAGCGTTAGGATTACAGGCGTGAGGCACTGTGCCTGGCCAGTCCCCACTTTTAAAGCCTCATGTTTCCACTGGGTGTCTTATAATCACCATAAATTAAACAAGTCTTTTAAAAAAATTTTCGATTATTTTAAAATAAATTATTTAATTTATGAAGTCTAGGTAAGACATGCATTTGGCAAACAATTTACAGAGTTCAGCAAGGCATCTGATGAGAAGTATGCTTTCCTCCCATTCCTGACTCCATCAATTCCTCTCACCAAAAGCAACCTGTGATCACTGGCTGCCTCTGGTGAATGTTTATGGAGAATATTTCCAGATTGGCCATTGGGAAAGACTTCTAAAGCTTACATTTGACTTTTCTTCTCACCGTCTTCAGGAAGAAAATAAAAAGTTTAAAAATTGCAGCTGGGTGTGGTGGCTTACACCTATAATCCCAGCACTTTGGGAGGCTGAGACGGGTGAATTACCTGAGGTCAGGAGTTTGAGACCAGCCTGGCTAACATGGTGAAATCCTGTTTCTACTAAAAATACAAAAATTAGCTGAGTGTGTCGGTGGGCACCTGAAATCCCAGCTACTTGGAAGGCTAAGGCAGGAGAATCGCTTGAATCAGGAGATGGAGGTTGCAGTGAGCCAAGATCGCACCACTGCACTCCAGCCTGGGCAGCAGAGCAGGACTCCATCTCAAAAAAAAAGAAGCAAAATGAAACCTAAGGCCAGAAAATTGAGCAACACAGAAAGTAGACAGATACAGAGAAACTTGTACATGTAGTCAGGGGAGAAAGATAAACCGACAGCTAATGTCTCAATAGCAACCATGGAAACCAGAAACTATTGTACTGGTATATTAAACATCTAAAAGAATATAGCTGCTAGCAAAAATATCCTTCAGGAGTTGAGGAGAAATAAGGCAATGTTTAGATGGGAGAGTTTACCAACAGCAGACACTCACTAGAGGAAGTTCCAAAGGACGTACTGTAGGAATTTGTAAAGGTATGAAGACAAACTTTAGAAGCATTAACATGGGGCCTGGCGTGGTGGCTCACACCTGTAATCCTACCACTTTGGGAGGCCGAGGTGGGCAGATTGCCTGAGCTCAGGAGTTCGAGACCAGCCTGGGCAATGTGGCAAAACGTCATCTCTACTAAAAATACAAAAAATTAGCTGGGCGTGGTGGTGCACACCTATAACCTTAGCTACTTGGGAGGCTGAGGCATGGAGAATTGCTTGAACTAGGAAGGTAGAGGTTGCAGTGAGCCAAGATTACACCATTGCACTCCAGCCTGGGTGACAGAATGACTGCAAAAAAAAAAAAAAAGAAAGAAAGAAGAAGAAGAAAAAGCATTAGCATGGGAGCGAGGGAGGGGAGGCTGAGTCCTGGAAGCAGAGCTCCACACTGGAACTGGTTCCCTTGCAGCCATTTTCTGACCAGCTAAACAGCTGATGAGACATGGGAGCCAGCCAGAGCTGCACTGGAGCTGAAGGGAGACCACTGCATGACATGTGCTTCTGCACTAGGAATTTCTGAAGACTGCACTGGAGGAGTCATTACATTATACAGCCTTATGGTGACAGTGAGGACGACATGAATGGTCATGAAGATACAAATGGTTCAAAAGAAAGTTGCAGAGAACAAGATAGACATTGTTTTACTGCATGTGTCACAAGGATAATGAAACATGCCATATCTCAAATGGGAAAGGCCCAAGAAAGTGTTCAAGAATGTGTATGTGCGTTCATCAGCTTTGTAACATCCGAGGCAAGTGACCGAGACAGAGAACTGGAAATGACTCATGGAGAGGATCTTCTCCTTGCCGTGTCTACCATAAGCTTCGACAGTTGTGTGGAACCTCTGAAATTATCCCTTCAGAAACTCAGAGAGGCTAGGAAAGGAGAGAAGGGAATGAGTGGAGAAGTCAGAGCTACAGAACAGGCATTTGCTGGCTGGTCACCAGCCGGCTTCACACTTTCAGCTGGACAACAGCAAACGTTATGGTTTGTGCACCACCATAGCAGCACATTTCTGGTGTTCAACAAATTCTGTTTCCATGGTCTGAAGAAATGATGGGATGGGAAGTGTAGGGAAGGGAGAGTCTGTATGATTCTGGAACAGAAATATCAGAAGACAATGATTAGTGAAAAGGTGTCCCTTTGTATATTAAGTAGCTGTAATGTTGCTTCCTGATGTTTGACTAGTCGAGGTGTTAATTCTGACTAGAGAATCTTTTTCATAAATGATATTTATTTATTTATGTATTGAGAGAGGGTCTTACTCTGTTCCTAGGCTTCAATGGTGCGACCTTAGCTCACTGCAGCTTTGAAGTGCATCCTCCCATCTCAGCCTCCAGAGTAGTTGGGACCACAGGCACTCACCGCCACGCCCATCTAATGTTTGTATTTTTTTTTGTAGAGATCGGGTTTTGCTATGTTGCCCAGGCTAGTCTCAAATTCCTGGGCTCAAGCAAACCTGCCTCGGTCTCCCCAAGTGCTGGGATTACCGGCGTGAGCTACCGCACCCAGCAATGATTTTTTTAAATTTTACTTTGGATTTTAAAGGTATAAAATATTTTTATTTCCTAGGAGAGTTTATTGCTCTGTAAGACTCCTGTATGCATTGTATATTATAATTTATTACTGTCAGACATTTGTAGATAAGTGTCTTATTTTCATTTTGAGTCATGTCACTTTTGTAATTCAGGAAGCAGCTGGGTTAATCCATAAAGTCTGCCTTTTTAATAAAATATAAAGGTGAAGTTCATTTTGAATGCAAGTTGCTTATGTTATGAATCACATTTGTCTTGGTTATATATCTTGCATGATAGTTTAGCTAGAGTTTTAGCATTCACTGTATTTATTTAAATGATTTCTTTTGTAAAGCATTCATAGCTTGAGCAGCACCATTTTTTTAACAGTATAATTGAGTAAGTGTGGATGCAGAAGCAAATACTGTCTGCCCTATTAAACTTGGTGCCCATTAACTGCAATGTTCATTGTGCTTGTTAATGTAGTTTTAGTTATGGGAGCTTTTGTCAACACTAGACTTGTTTTTGAATTACATTAAGAGTGTTGGAACTCATTTAAGTTTAATGTAGTTCTAGTGCTTGTGAAATGGTGCCCTTTCACTTAGTATACGATTTTTTTTTTAAACCATATCTTCAAGTACTATAGTATTATCCTTCAGAAGAGGAATTTTAGCCTGGATGCGGTGGCTTATGCCTGTAATTCCCAGAACTTTGGGAGGCCGAGGCAGATGGATCACTTGAGGTCAGGAGACCAAGACCAACCTGGACAACACGGTGAGACCCCATCTCTACTAGAAATACAAAAAATTAGCCAGGCATGGTGGCGCACACCTGTAATCCCAGTTATTCTGGAGGCTGAGGCAGGAGAATCGCTTGAACCCGGGAGGTAGAGGTTGCAGTGAGCTGAGATCGTGCCACCGCACTCTAGCCTGAGAGACAGAGAAAGACTCAATCTCTTAAAGAAGAAGAAGATGAAGAGGAATTTTATATCTGATGGTAAATGTAAATGTCCTCATTTTGCCTTTTAATTGAAATGTTAAGGTTCCTATTATACTATGGGAACCAAAAAACATCATGCATCGTTGTGTGTACAGACCTAGTGCATGGGCTAGTGAATGGCTGGAGAAGAGAGTTTGGGACTATGAGCAGTGTGAGTGGAAGCCAGCAACTTCGAATGTGCTGTCTTGATTTTTGCAATAAACTAAGCTTAGATAATGTAACTTTGTATAATTTTTTTGGTATTTACTTTGGTTGTTTTTTAAAGTGAGGATTTGTATTTTCTCAATTATTCTTTTGGTGTTAATTAATCTGAAGGTATTTGTTTTAAACTGTTAATATCAGAAATTGCTATTATACAGTCTGCCTGAAAGGAAGTCTGAGTGAATGTCATTTCTGAAGGACACTCCAGTTTATAAGGTAGAAACAATTTCCCAGATTCAGTCTGAACAGAGACATTCACTCTGCTAAAAGGAGCCTCTAGGGATACATTTGGGCTAATCTAAGTTCAATAACTCCTCACTTTCTAACCCTATTTAAGAAATAACTTCATTATAGAATATTCAAATAGAAAAAAGGAGGGAAGAAGTTAAGCAAAATCAACTGTCATCCTCTATATTGAAATAATCAATGTATATATTTTAATAAATATCATTTGTCCTTTTATTTTGCTAAATATGTGTATTTTTATTAAAATAGGCTCTTATGCAAGTTCCATAACCTGCTTTTTTCACTTAACAATATATTGTGCAAGTCGTTTTTTGTTTTTTTTTTTGAGACAGAGTCTTGCTCTGTCACTCAGACTGGAGTGTAGTCACAGGATCTTGGCTCACTGCAACCTCCACCTCACAGGTTCAAGCAATTCTCCTGCCTCAGCCTCCTGAGTAGCTGCGACTACAGGCATGTGCCACCATGCCCAAATAATTTTTGTGTTTTTAGTAGAGAGACAGGGTTTTGCCATGTTGGCTACTCTGGCCTCTAACTCCTGACCTCAGGTGATCTGCCCGCCTCGGCCTCCCAGCATGCTGGGATTACAGGTGTAAGCCACTATGTCTGGCTTGTGAACAACTTTCCTAAGTCAAAAAGAAAAAGAAATAAATGTCTGTGTGATTTTATAATCATATAGAATTTATTCAAGAAGAATCTCAGTGTTACTTACTTTCCAATTGAGTTTACACAAAATAAGTTCACAAACTAAGATGGAAAATTCCTTCCATGAAATCAAAGGAAATAAACAGAAAGAAATAGTAGCAGAAATTCACAGTACAGCTTAGCGCCAATTCACTCAATAAGAAACCTGATTTAAATGCATATGCTAAATTGTTAGAAAGAAACCCTTCGACTCCTCATTACTACTAAAACAAAAAAAATCTTTTTTTGTTTTTGTTTTCTTTGAGACAGAGTCTTGCTCTATCGCCCAGGCTGGAGTGCAATGGTGCGATCTCGGCTCACTGCAATTCCACTCAGCAGTAAGCACTGTACAAAACTGAGAAAAGCTGAGCAAAGGACTAGTGACTTAGGTATCAGGACGGTGGCTCTCCAAAATGCCACTGCAGTCTGCAACAGGCATTTTCTACTCAGCCCTGTGTGTGAAGGGAGTCTACATGCCTGGAAAGGAAGTATTTAGGGATGAAGGGATTAGAGCTCATGACCCTTGCTAAAGTTGGGCTTTGAAAGAAGCAATTGTGTGTTACACTCCATTTTGGGGGATGGAAGCAGAGAGAAAAAGTCCAGCCAAGCTCTATTTATCATGCAGAAGAAAGTTAATAATCACACACCAGAGACCATGACTGGAGTGTTTATGTGATTCCTTAAGTCCTGCAGTTTCTAGTGTTTGTTACTATTTTTATAACTTCATTTCTTGTGGTTACTACTGCTGAATAGAAACCACTCCCAACATAGGGGCGTGAAACAACCACTATATGCCAAGATCGCACCGCTGCACTCCAGCGTGGGTGACTGCTGGGGAATCTGGGCAGGACGAAGTGGCAATGGCTTGTCTCTGCTCCACGGTGGCTGGCGCCTCAGTTGAGAAGACTTCAAGATGGGACATAAGTTGAGGTGGGAGCCTAGAACCATCTGCAGGCACTTTCACTCTTAGACAGAAGCCAACTGGGAAACCGACACGTGGCTGTTTGATGTGGTTTGTCTATGTAGTTTGCACAGCATTGTGGCCTCGGGGAAGGTGTACTCTTTATCTAATGGCTCAGGACACAAGGTGGAACCTGCATCACTTTTTCTAGTCTTGCTTCAGAAGTCTTGTGCTATCCCCTCTACTACATCATATTGGCGACGCGCATATCACAAGCAGGGCCAGAGTCCACCCCTGGGTGAAAGGAGTGCTCAGGCCACACGGTGGAGGGGCATGCAGGATGTCATGGGGCCATCTTTAGAAAACACAGTCCAATCCATTCAGCTATTTCTCCATCTAGATGAATGTAACTAGGAGTAAAACATTTAAAACAAATTATGTCTGTGTAGGAAAACGTGCCTTTTGGGAAAACAAGGGCGATAGCCCTGGGACCTCCTCAGACGATGAGATCTCCTTCAGAAGCTGAGCAGGAGAGCACAGGGGGTTGACCTGGGGTTAAGAAGTGAGTCTGGGCTGGGTGTGGTGGCTCACACCTGTATAACCCCAGCACCTTGGGAGCCCAAGGTGGGCAGATCACCTGAGGTCAGGAGTTCGAGACAAGGCTGACCAATATGGTGAAACCTCGTCTCTGCTAAAAATACAAAAATTAGCTGGGTGTAGGGGTGCATACCTGTAGGCCTAGCTACTCAGGAGACTGAGGCAAGAGAATCGCTTGAACCTGGGAGGCGGAGGCAGCAGTGAGCCAAGATCGCACCATTGCACTCCAGCCTGGGCAACAGAGAGAGACTCTGTCTCAAAAACTAAAAATAAAAAGAAGTGAGTCTGCAAATGAGCCCTAGGAAAGCCTGCGGCAGCCAGACACTGCGTGCACCACCTTACTGCTACATGCACTGGGGCCGGGGGAAAGTGTCTCATAATCTTCCAAAACTACTTTCTTGAGCTCATCCATGTGATCCAAATACACCTGCACTGTCTCCCTAATAGACTTGATGTCCTGAGTGATGGATTCAGGCTTTCTTGGCAAAGTTAAAACACGTCTCATCTCATTTCAGCTTGGCAAAGCCACCATACAATTTGGGAGAGTTGTTTGGCAGAAGGCCTACTGATGTGATCATGAGGGCTTTAAATTAAAATTCAAGGAAATGAAGAAAATACAAATATAAAACCGGGAAATTGAATGGAAATAATACCTAATCCTATTACTTCAGATAGATTTCTACTAGTGCTGAGAGGCTGGAAGGACAAATATATTTACTTTTTAAATACGAGATAACAAAGCTCGGCACCACCTAGTGTCTTTCTCCCTCCCTACTGTCCTGCTTCCCGTAAACACTCTCTTTTCTCAGAATCTCTCTTTCTTATAGGGAAGCAGGATTCAAGGAAAATGATACTTAGAATCTGATTTGTTAAGAAATCACACCCCCCTCTCAAACCCTTGTAAACACATTATACAGATTCCTCTGAGAGAAGAATTTGAAGAGCCTCCTAGATGTTGGAAACTGAATGCAGTAACCAGAATAAGATGTAACCAATTAAGAAAGAGTGAGCCTCATAACTGACCACGCCTATGTTAACCTAAGTAACAGGGAGAGGCTCCCTAATGGAAATCGATATTTATTCTGGAATAGGGCATTGCAATGGGAATAAGTGTGGGTACTCAGAAAGATAAAGGAAGTCAAAGGAAAAATGAGGACACTTACATAACTGTTTTGAGATTATTATCCTTGGCTATGAGCAGCAATAAAAAGGGCGGCACCAGACCAACATTGGATAGGGAGTTACCTGGCAGATGTCCCCGTGGAAGTTACTTTTTTGCGTAAGGTTGTCAGTGTTGTGATTTTTGCAGAGTCTTTTGGAAAAGATTTTGTTAGCAGGCATTTATGCATGAGAGCTCTGTCTTTGTAGCCTTCCCCAGCTCTATTTGACAAGGTTTAAAAATTTTTCTTCAACGCAAGTGACTCCATTTTGATTCTGACAACTTTCCCACCTATGACAACTCAGCCTGCCCTGGCTGCAGAAAAGGAGCACAGGCCATCCGTTAGACAAGGCTTAAAACCAAGGTCAGACATCTCGGGAACCAGCAGAAGGGGGTAGAATAAAAGGGGCATTTGAGAGCGCAGACAAACTACCCTGCAGCACCTAACGCTGCGGGATGGGGCACATGCGCCCAGCGTTACTGGGCATCCCATCCCCTCCTCCCAAGCTTCAGGCAAGACTTCAACATACTTAAGAAATATCTGGCCATTGTAGAAGGGAAACCATCTTAGTCACGAGAGAATAGAAAGGACAAAGCTGTGACAATAGCTCTCCAAGACAATATGCATTTAACCCTAAAACAAAGATAGTCCACCAGCGTCATCTGGTGGACGAATGTATCATCACTCCTTTAGGACATACGTGGTCTTCAGGCTGTCTTCCCCTAAGTGGAACCCAGAACCCCAGGGGGATCCTTCAGGAGCATTGGAAGCAACTTACCGTGCATCTTCCCTAAGGTTTTGGTGATGTCCTGAATAGAGAGTCTCAGCTGCTTCAGGGCTTGGAACAGGGCCTCCTGGCTGGGCTGCAAGATGGCATTCATGGCCTGAACAAGAGCCTGGGGATGAGATTCACGTTCACAACTTATTAGCATTCCCTTAAAGACAATGCAGGCAAAGGAAGCGTCGTGCTTTGGGAACCCAGGGGAGGACTGGACAGTTTGTCAGAGCTTTCTGGGAGCATCCTAAGCTAGATCCACTGTGGGGTCGGCCTGATACCCAATAGCTCCCTGGGTACCTCCCAAATGGACCCCCTAGGTAAGTGTTTCTGGAATTTCAGCTGGCTGTTACTTCTTGTACCTCCCAAGGGCCTGAGTTCTATTACTTTACTCTTTTCTTCTCTTGGACTTGTCACATATTATGATCAGTGCTACTTCTGCATCTTCAACTACCTTGCTCCGAAGCTGTCTCATATAAAGTCAGGTTAATATGGTTTGGCTCTGTGTCCCCACCCAAATCTCATCTTGGATTGTAATCCCTATATGTTGAAGGAGAGACCTGGTGGGAGGTGACTGGATTATGGGGGCAGGTTCTTCCATGCTGTTCTCATGGTACCAGGGAGAGTTCTCACAAGATCTGTTGGTTTAAAAGTGTTTGGCAGTTCCCTCCTTTGCTCTCTCTCTCTCCTGCTGCCTTGCCAAGAGGTCCTTGCTTCCCCTTCGCTTTCCTCCATAGTTGTAAGTTTCCTGGGGTCTCCCTGTCCATGCAGAACTGTGAGTCAATTAAACCTCTTTCCTTGATAAATTACTCAGTCTCAGGTAGTAAGTTTATAGCAGTGTGAAAATGGTCTAATACACAGATTCTACAGAGCCCTTAGCTTTAGAACCCCTTCTCCTGGGAAGCCTTCCTGGAGTCTTTACTTTATCTGAACTACACTTGGAAGGCCGTTATTTGATTCTGTACCTTTCAATGGGCTAGACACATGGTTGAGAACTAAAGTAAGCATGGAGTTTAACTATTGAGAGGGGAAGAAAGTGCTGTAATAATCATGCCAGCAATGGGTCATCCCATTGAGGACACTGTAGGTGCTCAATATATGCTTATCAAGGGACATAGTGTTGGCTCACACCTGTAATCCAAGCACTTTGGGAGGCTGAGATGAGCAGAACACAGGAGCTAGAGGCTTAACCAACATGGTGAAACCTCATCTCCACTAAAAATACAAAAATTAGCTGGGCATGGTGGTACATGCCTGTAATCTCAGCTACTCAGGAGGCTGAGGCAGGAGAATCACTTGAACTCAGGAGGCAGAGATTGAAGTGAGCTGAGATCATGCCACTGCACTTCAGCCTGGGTGACAGAATGAGACTCTACCTCAGGAAAAAAATAAATAAATAAAAGAAGGTAGTGAGGGAAGGCAGAAATCTAACTGAAATATTTTTAGGCAAGGCATTAACATCTCACTATAGCACTGTAGCTGATCACAGGCTGCACCACTCTCTTTTGTCTTCTATCCAGGCTTCCTGATACCTGCCTGACTCCTGAAGAAATTCCGGTTTGAGGCCGGGCGCGGTGGCTCACGCCTGTAATCCACGTTAATTCATCTTGATCCACAGCATCCATCATGAGCTTCTGTCAGTGCTGGGACAATGTCTGTCTTGTTCGATCCAATTTTCCATTGCCCAGAACAATGCCTGTTTGTTGAATGGACATAAGGTCCATTCCAAGTTTTATAGGAATTGCGAAAAGGGAGCGAATATGGTGACCTAGAACTTAGATCTCTTCTCTCAGACTTGAACTAAGCAGGACAGGCTCTATGTTCATTAGTATTGAGAAATCCAAAGCTCAAACTCATTTAAAAGGAAAAGGTGCTATCAATTGAGAAGATACCTTTATCCCAGGCACTGCTGCTTTCTCCACCAAAACAGTCACCAGTATAAAACCATGCAGGCTCTCTCCCCCAGGAAATGAGATGATGGTTTCCAGGTTCCTTGGGACGGAGAGGATCACATGGTTAGAGGTGTGGAGACTGTACGGTGAGTACTCACTGCCCAGAGGTCCCCGCTGAGTTAGATAACTGCAATTATTTAATTACTGCACAACTTCTTCTTCTCCATTAGACATCCCTGAGGATGAGCATCTACCTTCAGCAACGTTCAGGGAGGAAAGAGAACAGATAAGTTCAATCTCATGTTCACCTGACAGGCAGCCTCCCAATGTCTACCATGGCCCTGATGGTCCTGGACCATCCTCTCAGTGGAGTAACTGGCTACATGAGAAGTTCTGAGTAACAGATGTAGCTGATTCTCCACAGAGCCAGTTCTATGGCCCGTCACGTCATTCCTAACAAAAGCCGGAGTCTTGGAGCTAGAGACCAGGAAACAGCTAAGTCCATACTTTTTTTTTTTTACAGATATGAAACCATAGCCCAGAGAAACAAAGTAGCTTCCTCAGGGTCATATAGCCAGCTAATCACAGGACCAGGCTGGAAAGAGTTTTACAACTAGGCCAGTGCTGCCTCTAATCCATATATATGTATATTAGTTCATTCTCACACTGCTATAAAGAACTACCTGAGACTGGGTAATTTATAAAGAAACAAGGTGTAATTGACTCAGAGATCCTTAGGCTTAACGGGAAACATGGTTAGGAGCCCTCCGGACACCTCCCGTCATGGCTTAAGGAGAAGCAAGCATCTTACACGGCGGCCGGAGGTGGGGGGAGGTGTCACACTCTTTTTTTTTTTTTTTTGAGACAGAGTCTCATTCTGTTGCGAGGCACCAAGCCGGAGTGCAGTGGTGCGATCTCAGCTCACTACAACCTCCGCCTCCTGGGTTCAAGCAATTCTCCTGCCTCAGCCTCCCTAGTAGCTGGGACTACAGGCGTGTGCCACCATGCCCAGCTAATTTTTTTTTGTATTTTTAGTAGAGACAGGGTTTCACCATGTTGGCCAGGCGCACTCGATCTCCTGACCTTGTGATCTGTGCTCCTCAGCCTCCCAAAGTGCTGGGATTACAGGCGTGAGCCTCCGCACCTGGCCAAGTGTCACACTTTTAAGTCATCAGAGGTTGTGAGAGCTGGCCGGGCGCAGTGGCTTATGCCTGTAATCTCAGCACTTTGAGAGGCCAAGGTGGGTGGATCAGCTGAGGTCAGGAGTTCAAGTTCAGCCTGGCCAACATGGTGAAATCCTGTCTCTACTAAAAATACAAAAATTAGCTGGATGACCGGTCGCGGTGGCTCAAACCTGTAATCCCAGCACTTTGGAAGGCTGAGGCGGGTGGATCATGAAGTCAAGAGATCGAGACCATCCTGTCCAACATGATGAAGACCTGTCTCTACAAAAAACATAAAAATTACCCGGGCGTTTAGCACGTGCCTGCAGTCCCAGCTACTCGGGAGGCTGAGGCAGAAGAATCGCTTGAACCCGGGAGGTGGAGGTTGCAGTGAGCTGAGACTGCGCCACTGTGCTCCAGCCTGGCAACAGAGCAAGACTCTATCTCCAAAAAAAAAAAAAAAAAAAATTAGCTGGGTGTGGTGGGTTATGCCTGTAGTCCCACCTATGTGGGAGACCGAGGCAGGAGAGTCACTTGAACCCCAGAGGCAGAAGTTGCGCCCCGAGATTGTGCCACTACACTCCAGCCTGGCTGATAGAGTGAGACTTCATTGCCAAAAAAAAAAAAAGAGAGAGAGAGAAGAAGATCTTGTGAGAACTCACTCACTATCATGAAAACAGCATTGGGGAAATCCACGCCCACGATCCTGTCATCTCCCACCAGGTCCCTCTCCTGACATGTAAGGATTAAATTTGACATGAGATACAGGGTGGGGACACAGAGCTAAACTCTGTCTGTCTATCTATCATCTATCTATCTATCTATCTATCTATCTATCTATCTATCTATCTATCTATCTAAACCCAATGCTGTACAATCGAGTGAGATCTGGAAGGCTGTTACATAGGAATGATTTCTAAATGACCTGCTGTCATTTAAATGGATTAAAACAGCTACAAAACCTAAAATCTTAACTCTTTGGATCATATTTGCCCTTCACATTTTAAGAATGAGACAAAGATGAAAAACAAACAATTTCAAACCAAAACAAAGTCAAGACTTACATTGTTCCAGCAGCAACATTAGCTTGGGAAATGATGTCTTCACCTTCTAACACCCAACTGCCCTGTTTTTCTACTGGACGGTCTTGTTTGATGGGTTTGGTGATGGAAGAGGCAATATTGGATCAGAGGCTATTTTTGTTTGCCAGGAGAAGCGGAGCCTAAGGATGTATGGACCAGACCTGCCCCATGAGCTCCAGTCTGTGTAATAACACGATATTGCAAAGGGATTCTTCTGTTGCCAGAGAAACCACTACCTGCAATCTGGCCTCCCACAGAAGTTATAGTGAGATGGAAAACCTTTTTTCAAACCATTAAACTTCAGCCGAGTGCGGTGGCTCATACCTGTAATCCCAGCACTTTGGGAGGCTGAGGCGGGTGGATCACCTGAGGCCAGGAGATCGAGACCAGCCTGGCCAACATAGTGAAACCCTGTCTCTACTAAAAATACAAAAATTAGCCAGGCATGGTGGTGGGCACCTGTAATCCTGGCTACTCAGGAGGCTGAGGCAGGAGAATTGCTTGAACCCAGAGGCAGAGGTTGTAGTGAGCCGAGAACACGCCACTGCACTCCAACTTGCTCAACAGAATAAGATTAAGTCTCAAAAAAAAAAAGAAAAATTCCATTAAACTTCAAAGAGCCACTGAAATTTGGTAACGTTTTCATTTTGTGTTGTTTACATTGCATGTTACTTGTTTTATTATGTACAGACCGGAAAATACAGTTAAAAAAAAATCCCTAATCTGTACAAGGAAGAGGCAGCCACTGTTAATTTTTAAACTGTGAATTTTAGGCACATTTCCTTCTAGTATATTTTTTATGCATTTATGTAGTTGATATTGTACTTTACATATAATTTGCCATACCTTCTTCTTTGTTTTAAGATTTTAAAGTTGACCTGGATTCTAAAGTGAGTAAGGGATTTCTGAGAACTTACCCAATTTCTAGGAAGCTAGCCCAATTTCGGTTATTGGTAACCACCAAGAGAAAAAAAAAAATAAAAGAACAATTCAGTTTGTAAACGAGATGTATTAATAACTTGTAGGGTCACATATCCACAGGCACGCACACTTGTGTTCAAGGCACTGCAGACACACACACATCCACACTTAATGAATTCTGCAGGTTGTGGCTGGACTATGGGATGCTGTATGATAAAGGGTGAGCAACATCTCTGCTCACATTCCAGCCCCAGAATATTTGGCCTGTGGCCATCTTAATAAATTTTTAGGCTGGCTGCAGTGGCTTATGCCTGTAATCCCAGCACTTTGGGATGTCGTCACAGGCAGATGATGAGGTCAGGAGTTCGAGACCAGTCTGGTCAACATGATGAAACCCTGTCGCTACTAAAAATAGAAAAATTCGTTGAGGGTGATGGTGGGTACCTGTAATCCCAGGTACTCGGGAGGCTGAGGCAGGAGAATTGCTTGAATCCAGGAGGCAGAGGTTGCAGTGAGCCAAGATCATGCCACTGCACTCCAGCCCAGGCGGGACTCCATCTTAGAAATTAATTAAATAATTAGTTAATTCACTCCTCTTACATTTTTGTATTTACCACAAAACCACATTTTGTTCTAGCTAGTCGATCCCTACTCAACTTTTAGGATGTGCCTTACATCAGGCTCTGCCCCCTCGCCAAGATTTTTGCTGACTGTGAAGCCTGCATTGACATCATTTCTCTGAAATTCTAAGGGACATATTGTTTGAGTCACTCTTTGACATTTGTTATAGAGTGTCTTATTATTTAACCCACATGGGGAGTACTTTGCTTCTATTTATTTCATTTCTTCATAGCACTTACCTCTGTGCTAGGCATATTAAAAGGCTTCAAAAGATAATTACCAAGCAGAATAACTGGTGAGACCCAGGCCTGTGTCTGCATCTCTGGAACCAAACTACCCCTTCGCTCTCATTTCCTAGAAAACTATTAATAGTTTTTTTGTTGCTTTTCTGTTTTTGTTCTTGTTTTGTTTGTTTTTGAGACAAGGTCTCCCTCTGTCCCCCAGGCTGGAATGCAGTGGCAATCTCGGCTCACTGCCACCTTGGCCTCCCAGGTTCAAGTGATTCTCCTGCCTCAGCCTCCTGAGTAGCTGGGATTGCAGGCTCGCACCACCACACCCAGCAATGTAGAGAGAAGGTTTGGCCATGGTGGCCAGAGTGGTCTTGAACTCTTAACCTCATGTGATCCCCCCGCCTGGGCCTCCCAACGTGCTGGGATTGCAGGTGTGAGTCAC